>PVJI01005060.1:0-100927 GCA_004026765.1 Micronycteris hirsuta | reverse complement strand
GGGGGGGGGTAGGGCTGCCATCCCTCATGCCTTTGTAGAAATTGGGGCGGACCCAGGGGTCATGGGCCAGAGCCCAGGCCACCCTGCGGTCTCTGACGCTTCTTTTCTTTTGCAGGGTCCTGGCCGGAGCTTGCTGTGAAGCCTGTGTGAGACACCAGGAAATGGCACTCGTCAATGGAATGTGCAGGACTGCAAAATGTAACTGGTGTGATTCATGGGGACAAGGCCATGAATGCCTTCCTTTCCTCAGAAGCTACATGCTGCACACAGCATTTGCGCGTGAGCACAGAGGGCTGCCCGCTGCCATTCTGAGCACCACGGCGTTGGAGGGATGCACAGCAGGGGCCCAGGGGTCTCATTCCCAAGCCCACGCCGCAGGGCTGTGTTGGAGGAAGGCTCCGCTCTCCACACTGCTGCACTTCCCGCACTCCCCTCGTGCAGAGAGGCCCCCCCTGACTGAGGGAGGGCAGGCAAAGGGAGCCAGGGAAGCCCAGGGCCACCCTGACCCTCTCATCTACCTTGGTGACCACTCAACATTGATCTTAGCAGCACAGTGACCATCGCCCAAAGACGAGAGAAATAGTCACTTTCAGAGTGACATGCAGGACCGTTCACCTGGCAGCCGGCAGCTCGCAGTTGGCAGATCCGGTGATCCTGGGGGGACACGCAGTCATGTATAGGCTTTGTCACCAGGCCAATGAGGCATCAGTCCCCACGTGGGCTGCTCACCAGCCACGTGGCCTTTGTGAGTTACCTGCTCTCTCTGAGACTCAGTCTCCTCGCCTGAAAAATGGGGTTAGGAAACACACCTGGCAGAGCTGTCAGGATTCACAGACACAGTGTGGTCAGCAGGGTCAGTGCAGCGCCGAGCGCAGCCCAGGCAGGCACTCACCCCATTCTGAACCCCACCCATGCTCCTCGGCTGGGCTGGTGGACTTGCTGACCACCGTCGGAGCATTGGATTTGACTTCCTCTTTCTAGGACTTTGATCATGTCACGCCCAAAACATTTAACAAGTCCTTGGAAGCCACGGACTCAGCACGGAGCCTGGCTGCCCACCGGCCTTCTCCTCCTGCTTCTCCTCCGGCCTCCCCTCTCCACACCCGGCCACACCCCAGCCGTCCCACTGAGCACCCCACTCCTGCTGGTCTCTGAGAAAACAGGTGGGCAGGAATGCTCTTGTCTGCCTCACAGAGATTGTTTCAAGTAGGAAAAATAACACACGACTCCATGTGAATGGTGTGAAATTCAGAGCACAAGAATTTATTACACAATATACATTAAGTCTGCCATGCATTAGCATCACTTGTCAGATCGTACATGTTTTATATACTCTTCTAGCTAGATGGTACCTTTGCTGAAAATGTTTTAACTGTTCGTCTCCCTCTGCAGACCTCTGTCTACTTCCCTAGAAGTAACCATCATTAACAGTTCTTTCCTATATCCTTCTGGAAATTCCGTTCACAAACACCCAACTGTTACACAAATGAGAGTACACCGTGCGTACCATCCTCTGCCTTGCTTTATGTCTTACTGAACATTGTATTTAAGGACATCGCCTACAGATGTACCTTATTTTTTTCATGGCCTCCCAAGGCTCCAGCGCTCGGATGTTCTGTAATTCATAACCTCACCTCTCGTGGTGAACCTTGGGCTGTTTTCAGTCTCGGCTACTGCCGACGTTGTTACAGAGTCTCTTGTTGATGCGCATCTGTCCGTGTGGGTCGGTGCGCTTGCAGCCTCGGTTCCTACAGTTTTGAATTTTGAGTGTTAAATTGCTTCCCAAACAACATCCATTTGTCCTTTCACTGCCAGCAGTGGGCTACTGCTTGTTTCTCCACCTCGTCAACATCTGCTGCCATAGTATTGTGTACCCAAACAATGCACACAGGAGTCTTATAAACTGTGAAGCCCTATGTATATCCAAACGGCACCCTCATGGCCACCTCTTCCAGGAAGCTTCTCCTGATTTCTCACTCTCCAGCCCAATGTCACACTTCCTTCCCCTGACCCCACGTGGCACCTTGGCCACTCCTTTCTTACTGTTCACGTGTACTTCTGAATACCACAGTCCTATACACATTGGGCTTCTATCAATTAGGCTGTGAAACTAAAGAAGTTGGCTCACTTTCTACCTACTGAGCAAGCTTTATACAGCCCTTACACAAAATAAGGACATGGCAATGTTAAATTCGGATTCTACCAACCCAAGCTTCTTGAGTTCTGACTGGACCTGCCCACGCTGGACAAGGGAAGGCCCAGGACTATTCGATGAGGCCAAGATTCTGTCCACGGCATCCTGCAGAGGGCAACTGGTATCCAGGAGTTTCTCCCCTTGCTCCAGGATTTCTCATGAGGAGGAACCATCTCTCTGATTTTTTTAATGGGCCCAGAATTTGCTTCCCTGGGTCTGCGAGCCCTAGCAGGATTAAGATGTCTTATCATGGATGTGTGCTTAGCAGCCAGTGGCTTGGATACTTTAGGGTGAATGCTTTTCTTCCATTACTCCCTGCTGCTCCACAGATAACGTGGGCAGAGCTCTAAAGGGAGCAAAAATCTAAGTCCCGCCCACTCCCCCAGCTACCGAAGACCCAGGGCTAACTGTCCTCTGCCTTCTCGAGAGCAGCAGCTAGTACACCATTGTGGGAGGAGCACTGGCTCTGGAGTATCTGCACAGCCCTTTGAGCCATTTCTGCACTTGTCTTCTCTTCTTTAAATCAAGGACTACATTCCTCTCTGGCTCATGGTGAGAATACAGGTGATAACTAATAGTTTCACAGTTTAGAAAAGGGTTTTGCAAATAAGTTTCATTGGTGAATATTAAAAAAAAACAAACTAAAAACAGAGCCCACTTCCCAGCCAACGTGGACCCTGGCCTGTAACCCACGCAACCCCACCCCTAGGCTATCTTCCCAAGTCCTAGGAAGGGAAGGAATTTCTCTCCTCTTATCTCATAAGTGGATCCAGATGTGGTGAGCGCGGGCGGCCAACTGCACGTGCGCACCCACGCTCCATCTCAGGTCCCCGTGGAACCTGCCCTCCGCTGGCTTCAGAGTTGAATGTGTGGCCATGGGGCTCCGGGTGGGAAGATGAGAGCCCACCATGCAGCCCCCATCAACCTCTCTGACAGCGAGGGGAGGCCAAGGTGGGGACAGGCACTGAGGCTGTGGCGATGGCCGAATGACAGTGCTCAGCTGTCCAAACCCATTCGCCCAGGGCCCATCTTCCCGGGGTGGCAGGGCACTGCATTCAAGCGTGTCCCTGAGGACCCTGTCAGTACAGAGGGGAGACTCCCACAGCCTGGGAGCCCCTTCCCGGAGGAGCCGGGCTGCCCAGGAGAACATGCAGCTCAAGCCCCGGAGCCGTAACAGACTAAGATTTCCCCAGGCACTTCGCTGTTTCTCCATGTCCTCCACCGTCTTGTCAGCTCTGTACCCTTTCCTCCCTGCCTGGCCATACTTGTGCCACTCCCTTTGATACCCTCTTTCCCTCCACATCTCTTCATGTCTTTGCTTCCCTCTCCGTCTCCCTTTCTCTCTCTTCCCTGCTCTTCCCCTATGCACCTACCACCATCCTTCCTCTCTCTCCCCCCGTGAGCCCCTCCTTGGCTCCCTTTACTCCAGCATTTTCTGACTTTCTGAGCCTTGGGAATAACTTTCTAGAGCCAAGGTGAGGCCTCGTAAACCCACACACGGGGAAATTCAGCCTTTTGCTGGGAGCGGTGCCGTTTACTAAAAGGGCAGCTGGAATGAATGGGTCTCACCCATCAGCCCAGGGATTCAGGGCGCTTCCTGCTCTCTGCAGGCTTCTGGGCTTCTCCTCCTGGGTCGCTTCCCACACACCCTCCTCTGCCTCCTTCAGAGGGAAAGGTTATAAGTGTTTGGGAAACAGCCTTTCCCTCTGAACCCCACTCACAAGTCTTTAGCTTTTATTTGGGGAAATAGTAGATCAGGGAGGCTCTCAATGGTAAATCAGTCCAAGGAAGACCATTTTCAGAGACCTTCCCAAGAAGAAAAGCTCTACTCTGTCTCCGAACAGAGCGCATGTCCCATAATTGGATGTGTCCAACCAGAGGGCAGATGACAAGTTGAATTGCTGTAGAGAACACAGCGTTGAATTGCAGATCTCCATTGGGTGGAGATACGAGGAGGGTTGGTCCAGGTAGACTTTAGCCTTCACCATCCTTCTATCCCTGAGTATCCGTGATGGGAAGCCGCAAGGCCCGTGATGGGAAGAGTATCCATGATGGGAAGCCGCAAGGCCCTCAGCTTGATGCTGCTATCGGATCTCATAGAGCTTAAGTACAGATCCCCATGGTCTCTAATCAATCTGTCCCTAGAGGAAGAGATGCTTGGACATTAGGAATTTCCCTGCCGCTTTTCTCCCAAACACCTTGACTTTTTCTCCCCAGTCCAGCTCTCTTTACTTCTACTAAATGCCCACTGGGCATGGGGCATGAGGGAGAACAATGCTTTGGGTTTATGCTTCGTTCTTTTCCCTCTTTTCTGTGACAGTATTTTCAGATCTATTATCTCATTCTTCTCAAGCAACTGACTATTTAGTTTGAAGGCGAGGAGCTTCCAAACCTGAAATGGGGCCCTCGGAGATGGAGCTAGAAGATCTGCTGCCAAAATGGGGAAGGCAGCCAGAGAGAGACACTGAGCTGGGCGGTTGGCACAGCCGAGCACAGCAGGAATGGTTGGGGTTCGGGAGGTGGGTAAAGAGGAGGATGGCATGGAGCAAATTGCCAGAGCAGAGTGGTCAGGGGTCTCTGCTTGCATGGCTCTGCATAAATGGCCTGCGACCCCAAGCAAAACTCCCAAAAGGGATTCCCTCAGCCTTTTTGTGAACTGGAAAGTAAATCCCTCACCACCCCTCCTCCCGTGCCCCCCACTGCCCTGCTCTACAGCACAGAGTGTCCTGAAGCAGCACTTACCGTCAGGATGAGCGGAAAGGAGTGTCTGGCGGGGAGTGACTCCCTTCCTTTCTACGGCCACAGGCACTTCCTCCACACAGACTGGTCGTGGGCTGCGCACTCTTGGCGGGCTTCCCGCCGGTACTCAGTGAGCTGGACCTCCTCCTGCACACACACCATCAGGCTACAGGAAAACATCCCAATACCATCCACTCCTCTCGACAATGGTCTATAGTCAAATTCTTTCCCATTGGCTGTTTCTCTTGCTTTCATTGGGATTTTAAGGACCTCTGGGATAGCAGAGAGGCCAATGTTTTGATGGAGGAGGAGATGGAGGCAGGCTTCAAATAGAAAGGCAGTGCTGACAGGACAGAAGCACAAACTTCGGAGTCAGAGAGGCTCAAGTTTAAATCTTTTACTTTGCCGTGAGATTTGGGGCAGATGACTTAGGCATCCGGGGAGATTACGATAAGGCGGATAACAATGCCAACCGCACAGCATCGTGATGATCAGTCCATGAGAGGGCACCACGGAAACACGTAGCACGGCCGAAGTATCATTTGCCTGGGAGGATGGCAGGATGAGTGTCACCACTAATGCCCTACAAGATGCTGAGTCCAGAGTCCCTACAATATCTCCATTTAATTCGCTCATCCGGCTGCCGCAGAAACAATTAGCCCTGGAGAAAGACCACATGCTTACCACTGCAGGCCTAAATGCTTAGCAGGCCCAAGTGCAGCTGCTGTGTCCAGGTGATCTCATTGACAAGGCCCCGGGATACATGGTGACTGTTGGTGCAAATGCATTCCTTTCTATTCGGGTTAAGAAAAGAGAATCAAAAACAGTGTGCATTTGGGTGAGGCAGAAAGCAGTATTCCTCTAGAGACAGAACTCCCCTACCCTGTGTCACAATGTAAACCAAAGAGATCTCTGACTGCCTAGACAGCCCACGGAATATCACACTGGTCCGTCGCATCAGCAACCGCAGGCTGCCAGGCAAGAGACTTGGGAAGTACGCATGCACTCCAGAGGCAGCTTATTAAACCGGTGAGGACTCGGGGACCCAGGGGTCAGTTGGTCGGGTGCCCAAATGAAAAGACAAACTGCTGCATCTCACATCACACCAGACAGAAGGAAGCACAGTGCCTGGGATGCTTCCTTGGGTTCTGGATGCAAGGAATTCCATACCCAGGCATAGTGGCCTCTGCTGACACTGGGTGGCATGAGAGGCAGGGGGCCTTGCGAGGCAACCAGAGCAGGAAAGGTCTCTGTAGCTGTGAGCCCAGGCCATGGCACTAAAAGCCTTGTTACTCGGGCCATACGATCTGGCAGACCCTGAGGTGCTGGTCATATGGGTCACGCTGGTGTTGGGAAAAGATTTGGCACGACAGAAATAAGGGTGAGCCCCAGTGGGAAAACCACAACCCAGGCCTGTGGGATTCTGGAACAGACTATTCTGCCTGCCACGGAATTTGTAAGTCATCTGAGCACAGTTCTCAGCATCTGACTGAACCCTGGGAAGGTCAGAATGCCTGGCTACAGGACGCCGAGCAACCACATACTCAGCATGGCCTATGATAGGCTGTGCTCTGTCAGACCTACCAAGTTCTAAAAGTTGATGCTCCTTGTGACAGTCGCCTAAAACGGAAAGGGTCCCGGAACCTGAGCAGGACCAGAGACCATGAGTAAGCTGCATGAGCAGGTGACCCAGGTTCACCCACCGTGGTGGTGCCAGGGCTCTCTCTGTGTGACTGTAGGGCTTCCCACAAAACCAGCTACAGAGAGAAAAGCCCGCGGTCATTGCAATAGGCTGAACATGGGCCCGCAGAGATATGCAGATCCTCATCCCTGGAACCTGTAAATACTACCTTTTTCTTTCCAGCTTTGTTGAGATATAATTGACAGATAAAATTATAACATATTTAAAGTGTACAACATGCGAGTATACTGTACACATTGTGAAATGATCCTCACAATCAAGTTAATTAATACAACCTGTACCTCACATAGTTATCTTTTGTGTGTGTGAGAATGCAAGATCTACTCTCTTAGCAAACTTCAAGCATATAATACAATAGTATTAACCACAGCCTCCAAGCTATACATTAGATCCCCAGAACTTACTCATCTTATAAATGAACGTTTGTACCATTTACTAACTTTTTCCCATTTCCCCCATAACCCAGCCTCTGCTAACTCTATTCAGTTAATTAATTCTACTTTATATGGCAAAAGAGACATTGCAGACATAATTAAGTTAAGGATCTTGAGATGGTAGTATTATCCTGAATTTCTGGGTGAGACTCAAATGCAACCAGATGAAGGAGGCGAGGTGATCACTGGAACGAAATGCTTCACTGCTGGCTTTGAGGACGAAGGAAGGGTTTCCAAGCCAGCAAATGCAAGGAGTGCAGAGTTAGAATCTGCAAAAGGCCAGGAGACAAATTCTCCCCTGGAGCTTCCGAAAGAAACACATCACTGCCAACACCTTGGTGTTCGCCTGGTAAGACACATTTCAGACTTGTGACGGCCAGAACGACAAGAGAATAGGTTTATGGCAATTTGTCACAGCAGCCAAAGGACAATACCCTTTTCACTTGCCCTTGGATCCCGACCACCATATTGTGCGGAAGTCCAGGCCACTCGAGGAGGACATATGTGGGGTGTCAGTGGACAGCCCAGCTACACGTCAATGCCGATGCCTGAGTGAGGGAGACTCAGGAGATCCCAGACCCAGGCTTCCGGGCTTCCTGTGGGAAGGAGACAACTTTCCCTGCTGAACTCCATCCAAATCCTTGACCCACAAAAACCAGAGTTCTTGTTATTAACTCTAAAATATTTACTTAGTTTGGGGGTGATTTGTTACATAGCCGTATATAACTAATACATTATTATTAAAATTCAATTGTAAGGGAATAATCAAAGATCAGACAAAACCTTGGAAATAATCTAAATGTCCAGTCTAAATGGCAGCTAAATGAATTTTGATATTCCATGTTATGGAATATTATACATCCAGGAATAACACATTTTTGATAAATGGTTCATGACAGGAAAGTTCCTATTTTTAGCACACCTTTGAAAAAATAACTATATACTGACTTACTTTTAAACCAACAATGTAAGAGTGCTTGTTTCCCTATAACCTCGCTAAACCAATGTTGTTCTTGCCAGTTTAATTGATAAAAATGGTACTTCCTTTTTTTACTTACCATTTTTATCATTGTGAAGTTAAAGACTTCTCCAAATGGACACACCTGTTGTGCTTTCTTCTTTGGTGAGTTGACTGTCCATGATTTTCCCATCTCTACCGCGGCATGCGTTCGTTTTCTTATTTAGGAAAATGTCCATGTTCAAGAGACCATTCCTTTGTACACATCCTGCGAATTTTCTCCAGTCTTGTTATTGGCTATTTCATTTGTTTCTAGCATTCCTCTTGCCTTTTCATTAAACACACACGCTGCAAGCGCCCGGGGTTGATGGGTGCTGTGGGAGCTGTAAAGGAAGCGGGACATGCAGCCTGTGCCCTGAGCCACTTGGGAGGTGACCGGGGTGCCAGTCACACAGACGTGAAGCACCAAGTGGGAAAGTCTCAGGCCAGCATAGGACATGTCTCTCTAAAGTAAAATTTCATGATCAAACATATTAAGGAAATATTAGGATAAACAAGGTTCAAAACATTTCTTCATCACAGGACATCTCAGAACCTCTAATGGGGGGAAGGGTGTTGTGGCTTTTCAAGGTGTCGGGGGACGGGGAATATGCACCATTGGAGGTGGGGATGGGTTTCTGGAAGGAGATGAAGGTTGAATGGGCTCTGAAGGCTGCCGAGGCTTTGGTTTGAGAACACGGAAAATCAGTACAGGGAGGAGACCAAGGGGAAGGTGGAACAAGCCAGGGACCTCAGGTCCTCAGGAAACCAATTAGAGCAGGACATTCAAAGAAAGGACAGGGTTCTTCCATTCATCTTATTCTCGCTGCCTGTCTTTCCTTATGCTTTCTGCTCAATCTCTCTGCAGGAAAAGTGACCTGGCCCATGTGGTCTGTAGGCTGGAATCTGTCAGCCCTGGGGAGATGCCCAAACAGATGGGGACTCTGAGAGAGGAGGCCTGCCTTTGAAGGGCTCTGGGAAAGCCTTGCTTGACAGAAACAGCTCTGCGCTCCCCGCCACCCTTCCCTTCCATCCAGGTTTAGACATTGAGTTCTCTGGCACCAGTGCCTCTTAAATATTTGCAGAATGCTCTCCCACGCCCCTCAGCTGGTGCTGGGGTCAAGCCAGCAAGCCCTGCTCCTTTAGGGTTTACTCATAAATCATTCTCTCCCCCGCCCCTTCTGTGCTTCAGTGGCTCCTCCTAGCCATGGCTATGGAGAATTCCCAAAGCTCATTGCCTCCTTCTAGTCTCTGGGGGAGTGCCTGCTCCCACCACTGGCCTCTGAGAACCCCAGGCTGCCAAGACCTTCTCCTGGAGCCCTGGTACCACCTCTCTACATCCAAACTAGAGCAGCGCAGGGAGCTTGCCAGATGCCCTGATGTCACCCACTTGGCTCCAGGGATGTCTATTCCCGGATTTAGGGAGCAGGGATGGCCTTATCATTAGGCATGGGGTGGGGTGTCAGGATGCCTGGGTTGCATTTCTGGCTCAGCTTGCAATTTGTGGGAGTCGTTGACTCCTTGCTGCTAGGACATGACTTCACCAACCACACAGTGTCTGGGCCTTGGGCTTCCTAAGATCAAGTCTAAATGGGCATCTGTCCATGGTGTCCAGACATGAGGCAGCATCATGAGGGAGCTGATCTCCAGGATGAACTTGAGCATTTCAATCCCCACCGCTCAGTCCTCTCTTTCCTGATGATAGTGTTTCTTTGAGGTTAATTTTCCCTGATTCCAGAGTCCTATATAGGAAACAGCTATGAGATAACGGAATGAATCAAATATGAAGTCCTGAACTCTGAACTGGTCTCACCCAGAACCAGTCCCAATTCACACCTTCTCTTTGCCAGAGACTGCTAAAGTTCCTGCTAAAACTGTGCGAAGTGGGATTGGGCCTCATCACAGGTGAAGAACAGAGTCCAGAGAAATCCAGTAACTTACCCAAAGCCGCGCACTAGCGGCAGCAGAGCAAGGGTTACAAGTCCACCAGGGGGCACTTACAATGGTGGGAAGCCATCTGGAGTTTCTAACCATGTTTCCCTAACCGACTGGTCAATTTCCTTACAACCTGTTTTCAGGTGGTACTATTTGGAGACAGACACAAAAATAAGTTAAGCCATTTTGACATTTTCTTATGTGCCTAAAATCATTATGTTTGGTCTAGATGCATGAGAGAATACTTCTCAGCACGGCTACAACCAATCTGTTAGTTGGTTGGTGTGTTTTGATTTATTTGCTAAATTTGCTCGAGTTCACTTGGTAAGACTACACCTTCAGTATAAAAACAGTCACAGTGAGCCCTGGCTGGTGTGGCTCAGTTGGTTGGAGCATCATCCCATAAACTGAAAGGCTGTGGGTTTGAGCCCCAGTCAGGGTGCATACAGGAGGTAACCAATGGATGTTTCTCTCTCTCAGAAAAAAAAAAAAAGCAATGAAAAATGTCCTCAGGTCAGGGGAAAAAAAATAACAGTCACAGTGACTTAGAGGAGAAGGACAAGCCGTAATTATTAAAGGCTTCCCAAGACAGGGTTAGGTAGGACTTGCTGAAGGATGGGATGGATGGGAGGGAAGGCACAGACTCTGCTTGTCGGCAGCCCTCAGTCCCTGAGTCTCCTCAGGCCAAGGGAGCCCTTGGCTCCTGCCCCCATTCTGAGAGTTGGCACAAAGACCCTTCCCCTCTCATGGGGAGCAGCAGCCTGAGCCTAGAGCCACCCAGCCAGTCCCCAGGGCCAAGGCTGGTCACTGCCCCTCCAGGCCCCTGACTGAGAATGCACAACAGTTCCTTTGTTGCCACCACACTGGGATCTTTTATTCTCCCTAAGACCCAGGGGCTTCTGTGTGCACAGGGCCCACCTCCTCCCTTCCCAAGACACTTTGATCCTCCTACCATCTGAAATCTCGCTGGCTTTTCAACACCCTCCCAGACAATCACCATTATTTTCTTTTCAATAACCAAGCTGTTCTCCTCATTTCGCCTCGGTTCTCTTCAGCAACTCTGACCAAGATGAGTTCAAGGGGGCGGATCCCAAGAAAACAACAGAAGCCTCAGGTTCGCTTGGTTACTGACTGGGGAGAATATGAAACACCTTCCACAGGGCTCAGAAATGTTTGTTGAAAGAAAGAACAAATGCGTGAAGTGCTAGGGAAACTGACAACAAAAGCCAGGGGACAGGTTTTATGAGGCGGTTTCATCTGTGGACAACTGGTCAACTCTGAATTTCCAGACTCGTCTTTGACGCCACCCTCTCCCACTTCCTGACTCTCCCATGGCCTGTGGCTTGCATCTCTCTCATATTCATCTTTTCCTCTTCATTTTCTTTCCAATAATCTCAGCTCATATGATCTCATAGCTGGTCTAGGTCCGGGGCCTCTTTAACTGGTCTCTCTGCGTTTCCTTCCAATCTCTTCCATCTGTCCTGCATACCACCAACTGCTCCATCTCTCTGGAGTACCACTCCAACCATGTGTTACTTTCACATTCAAAAATGGTCAAAGGCTCCCAGTGCTTGATGCACAAACATCTTGTGCCTCATGCAAGATGCTCTGTGGTCTTTCCGTCTCTCTGTTATCACTTCCTTAGGATCAGCAGGGTACAGTAAAAAAATGTGCTGGATAAGAGGTGAGGAACCAGGGTTCTAATCCCAAGTCTGTTCTTTATAGCCAGGTCACCTTTGAGAGACCAGTGGAACTTTCTGGACCCAGCACCATGAGGAGATGGAGCCTGATGTTCCCAGTTCTAACATTGTGTAACCCCAGTAAACCGGCCATTACTGCTAATTGTTGCTGACTCACAAATATTCCTCTTACTGCCCTAAGCTTGTCCTCTGACTACGTCTTTTTCCTACTGAGAATGAGCTTTATCTCATCCCACCCAAATCACATGCGTCCTCCATGGCCCTCCTGGAATCCTACCATCTCAAAAAGCTCCCCTGGTCCACCAGGAATGAGGCCATGTCTCCTTCTGCCTCAAAGCTCATCACGTGGATGGTACCTATCAGACACGCCCCATAGCTGTTCTTATTCCACGTGTGCATGCCTTGTTTGTCTGACTACATGGTAAGCTCCATGTTGTAAGGTGTGGTGTCTCATACCTGCCATACATCACCCAAACCTCTGTACATCACCCACAAATAGGTGATGATGATATTTCTGCTGGGAAGAACATTGGACCAGTAATCAGGAATTCTAGGCTCTGGTCTCCCAAGATCGTAAGTACTCCAGCTTTCACATATATAAATGAGTGCTTTAAGTCGGGATACTAGCTCATCTCTAAAATTCCTCCCAGACCTGGCATTCTGTCTTTTTTTTTTTTTTTTTTGGTGATAGGGAGAGGGGTGTGCATATAATATTACATTCATTTCAGGTGTGGAATGTAATGACTCAATATTTACATACATCACAACCTTACCAGTCACCTCACACAGTGATCACAATAAGCCTAAAAACCACCTGTCCCTGTGCACAATTATTACAATATCATTGATGGTATTTCCCCTGCTGTACATTACATCTCTTTGACTTATTTTATCATAGTTTTCTGATAAAGTCCAACTCTTCTTGGAGTCTTGCTTTTCTTGGATCTTTTCAAAGCCTTTTGTCTGGTTCCTGGGCTGAACAATAGAAGTGGGTGTTTTCAAAGAAAGTCCCTAAGTCTCTCCCTCTGAAATAAATTGGAAGTTAATGGTAACGTGTGGCCACTTACAGGTTTCCAGATTCTCACAGCGGATGAATTATTCCCCCAAAACAAACCAGGTTTTCCCAGGAAGACTGGCTCCTTGGCACTGAAGGAGTCCTCACTGCATTCGTTACCCTCGAAGATGCTAGAGGCCACCCACACCTTTAATGCCAGCATCCTAATGACAACAAGAGAATAAAGTCACAGACTAGTCCCCTTCACAGATAGGTTCTTACACAGAAACCAGTATTCCGTTCCTGCTGCTATTTCGAAAACCATAATTATTTCTATAGCTATTGGTTTTCATTAGATCTGGGAATATGCTGAGAAAGCTTTAAAAATCAAAGACTTATGTCTTTATCCAGAAAATGAAAAGAAGCTGGACCATCACAATGATAAATTTGACCTGCTGGTGGACTGCAACAACAATCAAATGACCAAAGAATTGGTGAACTTGTTCTCCTTCCCTGACTTGGTCCCACATAGTCACACACACACACACATGCACACGCACACCTCACCACACCCCATTAGTGGCTTCTTTGTCATATCATTTTAGGCAAGACATTGCACTGTGTCGAGATTTTATAGACCAGAATTCCAGTAAACTGTGCCGTGAGAGAAAAGACAAGATGTAAGAGGAATCTCTATGCCAAATGCTTAGTTCTACGCCGAGTCCCAGGCCCCTACCCTGTCCCTATCCAGGCACTGACCACAGCTATCACTCACTCACTGCTCAAGACAGTCCAGGCACAAGGCCGGGAGCTTCAATGCTCACATCTCTCACTTCACCCTCCCCAGAGGCTGCACTTCCGGAGAAGGGAACTGAGGTTTAGAGAGAGGTAAGAGCCCAATCTTACAGAGTTAGCAGCAGGACCACGAGTTGATCCCAGCCTTCTGTGGTCTCAAACCCATGGTTGTAACCACTTTGAAATGCAGCCACGCTCCTATCTTTTTGGCCTCAGAGGGTGTCCCCATCGATGGTACGTGCTTGGATAAATACAGATGGCTGCAATCATCCTAAGCTTGTCTGAAGTAGTTTCTCCACTATTCCTGGGAACTTAGCAAGAAACTTTAGCCAAGGTTCCACAAGACCACTTAAGAATATGAAGTTTATGGCACAGTGAACACCCAAGTGTGCTTTATAGTTCCGTTGGCTTTGACTCTGTGCTAGAGCAATGTCTGTCCTTTTCCTCTGCATTGAAAGGACTATTTATCCTTTTAAATGTATTCAGAAAGTCAGCACATTGAAAAAAAAAAAAAAAGAATATGAAGTTTGGTTCTTTTCTTGATTTGGAGGAAAGACTCATCCCACTGCCCTGCCTGATCCCCAGGCTGAAAAGGGAAGAGAGCCCTGGTTATGTCGAGTGGGAGGAGAAACTGGGCCCAAGCCAGCAGGTGGCAATACCTCTGTCTTTTCAGCATCCTGTGAAGCAATAGGGAAAGGTGTGGCTGGGAGGGGGAGTCCAATGGGCTCACCGAACGTTCTTCGGTCTGCAAGATGCATGTGGCCATTAACACCGGGCAGCCTTCCCCTTCCAGAAAACGGTGCAGCTCCACATCACCGACTCCCTTTCAGACATCTCCTTTCTCCTTGGCTGCCTGACCCAGCCCCATAGTCGAGACTCAAGCTGTCGTCCCTGGCCAAGCAACCAGCACCCATGCCAGTGCAGAGGGTGGATCTGGCCCCGCCACCAGTGGCTCTCTCTGGTGCTCTGAGCTAACCTTTGATAGAGAAACAAGAAAACCAGGATTTCAGGAAGAAGCTCCTGGTGTAAAATGGACAGTTTCACCCTTCACACGCCCCCAGGTCCCACATTAATTTTCACCTGAGCAGGGTGTTCCCAAATGGAGACTTAAAGCTGAAGGTCTCCCATGATGTGGGCTCTAAATCACATGGCGGGTCAATTGGAACAGCCAAGACAGGAATCAGGGCTCCTATGCCCAGTCCCAAGATCTTTTCATTGTGGCTGCCATCCACTGGGGGCTAACACTGGGTGTCCTCATCAGCTGTCTCTTAAGGAGTGTTAGGACTTCAGCTAAGGTCAGGCTTGAACTTTTTAAGGCACAAATCTTTCTTTTGAGCCTTGTGATTGTCTGGAAAGATTAGGCTTATACTAGAGAGTTTTTGTTGTCGGGGTAAAGAAATGAGAAGACTGGTCCATAGCTCAGAGAGCCTGGTAATAAAGCCCTCAAAGCCCTGGAAACCAGCATAGAAGAAGGTTTGTGAATTTTACAAACAATCCTAAAAGCTAGTCCTACCTCCATCATTTATTTGCCACGAGGCCTTGAGACATGTAAAATGCTATGAACCTCAGCTTCCTTCTTTGAATATGGGGATGAAAATAAAGACTTCGACGGGGTGTTGGAGACAAAAGGAAATAATGTACATAAAGTACTTGGCTCATAGCAGGTGCTCCCAAAATATCAATATTTAGTCTTTCTTCAAATCCATGAAGATTCCACCCGTGTTATGTTTGAAAACATCTTTTTAAACAATGGGGCCCTTTGTGTAATTGTTAGGTGTTTTGCTTTCGAATCTGTGACATCTGCAGGATGTAATCGGATATCATTTTCATAACTGTATGAGTGTGTGGTCTTACTTGTCACGAAGAATATGGAAAGAAAATAGAACTCCATCAGAGTCAAAGGTCATTGGGAAAGAGATTAATAAATCCTAGACAAAGGAAAGCAAAATCAAGTCAGGTCATGTAGCGGCCTGAGTTGGCTGCAGATTTCCATGACTAACCTGGGATGGAGCTAAGTGGAATAAAATGAATGTAAGCAGGGGTGAGACCCTAAAATACCCTACATCTTAACACCCTAAACAGTGTAGGTCCCACAAACAAGGAAGAGGCCACTGGTAAGTAGCCCCGTGGCTGTTCCAGTTTGCACAGTCCTGTGTGCAAGACCGGCCACTCGTAACATGAGGAAGTTCCTTGTGTCGACTCCAAAGAGGGCTGGCAAGAATCCAGACTAAACCCTAGCTGAAATCTCCGAATTCTCCCAAAATTGCTTGAGATGGCCTTATTATTTCCTTAAAGGGTAAGATTCTCTTCACTCTGGGAAGATTTAGAACTAAGAATAGACATGTTTAAGAGAACCAAACTTACAACATTAATATCTATGTGTTAAGAAGTCTGTGCCTATTTGGTAGCATAAATAGTATTTGCTAGCAAGTTCCCTTGAATATACCCGCATTGGAAATTTCTGTTTTAAATATGTGATTCATTGACTTAGACTGGTATATTTAAGCTTAATATTTCTAAGTTTAGATATAGTATTTGAACAGTTAAGAGTACTTAAGGACCACCATATATGTAAGTTAATTTTATTAAATTTATGAGTTATTTAGGAAGTTGAGAAGACTTATTTTGTTAATATATTGAAAGACTTCAAAATGAGATTAAAATATTCAATTTATAAATGTAATTTAAAAAGCTTAGAGTCTATAAATTTAAGCCTATAAATGGGCTCAAATATTAATCAAAGACCTACTTATAAGTAATTGACAACATTTGTTAAGCTTATAAATAGAATAATAAAATTTATAAATGTAACTCTAAGGTAACACTAGGTCTTTGAAGATATAACTTTAATAAACTAATATTAATTTTTAAAAACCAAAGAAAACTTTGAATAATATTTTCTATATATGAAATATGTTGTGGGAGACTCCCATTTGAGAAATTAAAAGTCTTAAGAAAGAAATTGCAAGAAGTAAAGCAGATACTTTAATTGAAAGAGGGATGGGGGGTTGGATCCAGCTTATTGGTCTACCTCTTGGCTTCCTTCTCAACACCAGATTAATGCAAATCTCACCCCCACACCATCCCCGCCCCCACCCACATTTGGCTCACTCTTTACCCAGTGGGAGATGAACTGAGTTAATGGGGAGATACAACAAAAAACGGAAAGATCATTAGCTTTGCATTCACACAGACCTGAGTTTGAATAACAATCTATGAGAAATTAGAAAAAGTATCTAAATTCTCTGTGGTTCAGTTTCCTCATTTCTAAAGTAGGAAATTTAAAATGCCTTCCCTGAGGGTTATCAAGAAAAATATATGTAATTCTGTATTTTTTTTCAACTTTTACCACTAGCCACTGGGTGTGTGATCATGAACAAGGCACAGCCCTGCCCTCAGGAGTAGCTGAAGTGGTGATTGCAAATATGAATATTGCTCAACCAGTGGCTGCTCCCCTGCAAGTCAGGTCCACATGCAAGAAATCAATATGGCCACTACAGTCAGAAAAGGTCTGGGTTAGAGTCCAGCAATGCCGCTCACTAGCAATGTAACTGTGGGCTCTGAGCCTCAGTTTCCTCTTCTGTAAATGTGGAAAACTGACTGCAGTACGCAGGTGTCGAGGGGATCAGATGCAATGGTGTGTGTGACGTCTGGCCCAGTGCCCAGCACCTATAGGAGAATCTCCCCACATTGCACCTTCTACACGCATGCGGCAGGTGCTCCCTAGCATCACCCTACTGCACAAGCACCCAAAGTGCAGGGCTAACACCAAGTCAATGTCTTGTCAGCCTCTGGGGAGACGGAGAATTCTCGCACTGCTGCTGGCCAGGAAGTCTGGCAATGTCTCCTGTACCCATGGCCCTGCCTGACCCTGAGGAGCAGTCATTAGTCTGGAACAGATAAACCACCATCTGCTTCTAGTCAAAATGTCTCTCCCTTTCACCTCCTCAGAAGTTTATATAAAATGCTGCATCCATACATGCCCACTGCTCGCCCACTGTTCACCCAGCTCCTTTTCTTTCATAGTTTCCTGGTGGAGTGTAGGCCTGTGACCCTCCAGGGTGCACTTCATTTTTCTGAGCACTGGCATAACTCTCCATCCACCAAGTTCAAGGGCCTTCTCTTGGCCTAACCGTAGTGGCACTTAAGGAGCAGCGTGATGGCTGGTAAATTCAGAACGCACAGCAAACCCCAGGAAGATACTCCTCGTATCAGCGAGATACCCCCCAGGAATGACACTCCTCCTTAGAGCTCTTACTCCTGGGCACAGGTTTCTCACCCTAGTAACTAAATTTTGAACCCTGGGACCCAGTAAACAAAATTCTTAGCAGCCCTTTGGGGACAGCAAGGCCCCAAGTCATGGAGCCATTTGGTCTGTGGCTAAAAGCTTTCCAAGCCTGCCTCTTCTCTTTTTCTCCCTTCTACATAAAAGGACTGGTCCCATCACATTCCCAGAAAGGCTACCCGGATAGCTGAACCCTCTGAGCCAGGAAACCATTCTTTCTGTCCAGAGAGAGGCCTTCCGATGGGGATTTGCTTTGCTGTTTGCTTCCAGGCACCCCCTAGTTGCCTTACCTGCAATTTCCTCGGAGGAATCACCCCTCTCAGCTCAGGTACCTGACTGACTTCACTCAGGAGACTGACTTCATCCCAGCTGCCAGGGTGAGCCTGGCCAAGGACAGCATCTTAGTCAGCCTAGGGATCCATAACAAAATACTATAAACTGGGTGGCTTCAGCAACAGGAATTTTTGTCTCACCATTCTGGAGGCTGGGAAGTCCAAGATCACGGTAGGAGCCAGTGTGGTTGCCAAGGAGGGCTCTCTTCCTGGCTTGCAGATGGCAGCCCTCTCTCCATGTCCTCGCACGTCAGAGAGAAAAAGATCTCTAGTTTCTTCTCGTGCAAGCGCTAATCACCCCACGAGGGCCCCGTTCTTGTGACCTCATCCAAACTCCAGCCCCAAAGCCCCCATCTCAAAACACCATCACATGGGGGATAAGGCTTCAACTTATGAGTAGCGGTGGGGACACAATTCGGTCTGTAGTAGCAAGCTGCACATGTGCCTGACCATGGTGCCTGGTCCAGGAACAGATGTGGAACACAGTCAGAGCCCATGAGACCAAGCGCTGGCTCTTTCTCTGGCAGACTGGACCTCGGAGGATGAGGCCCGAGCTGTAAGTAGGCATCTGGACACTACACAGAGGACAGAGAAGCTGGCAGAGAGGAAGGGAGCAGGTCCTGGGGACACCTGGCCTGAAACTAGGACTACCCTACCCTTCTACATAATGTAAATTCTGTGCGGCAAAATAATCACCCTCGCCCTTGGTTAGGCCAGTGTAGGTTTAGCTTTTCTTAGGTGCAACCAAAGGAGTCCTAACTTCAGCAGATCTATACGAATTTGTCTAATAGCATGCTGAAGAAAACTCACAAGAGCTAGCTGTTACGTTTCAGACATTGGCTGAATAGGCATTAAACACATCCATTATTAATAATTAAATTAAGCAAACTTGCCCTGGCCAGGTGGCTCAGTTCGTTGGAGCATCATTCCGTACACCAAAGGGCCACAGGTTCAATCCCCCTTTGGGGCATATATGGGAGGCAACCAACCATGTTTCTCTCTCACATCTGTATTTATCTCTCTTTCTCTCACTCTCTCATCAATAAATACATCCTTGGGCAAGGATTTAAAAAATTAAATAAAAAAATTAAGCAAACCTACAATAAAATTAATTCTATTTTTTAAAGTAATAAATACTCAAAACCCATCCCTTCCTAATAAGTTTACAATTATTTGTGTCTTGAAGTTATATTCAACTATTGCACCTGCGAGGTGGATCGCCAGGTGCGGTGGCTGCCGCGAGTCCCTTCCCACCCCCGTCCTCAGTGGCATCACTGAGTGCAGTGGGAGTATTTTCACCAAAAACATTGGCAAACACTGCAAATCAAGGCCTGATTTATTGGTATGTTGACTGCCTAGATGCAAGGAAATAATGAGGAAAATGTTGGTAATGCAGATTGAATTTGAAAGTACATACTATCTGTATGTGTTACATTGCGACCAGAACAAACACTTGAGGAACTCTTCTTCTGCCAATATCTGAAAACCATTATTTACAGCCTCTGCCACCACCTGCCACCACTGTGCTCGTCCGAATGGCTCAGAACGAACATGACACAGCCCTGCAAGCAGGACGACCTGTGCAGGACCAAGCACCACAGAAGACACAGCAGAAAAAGGCAGGGCAGCTATCATCAAGAGGAGTCTAATTTAATTCTAAAGACAAGCCCAGCACACAGAACACACAATTGTCTTTAAACCGGGGATGACAAGTATTGGTTACATGTGCCACCGCCTCCCTGTCCACACCTGAGTGAAGAGGTGAGTGCAGAAAACACGTCTGCAAATCAGGGATGACAAACACCGGTTACGCAGCCACCACTCCCTGTCCACACCTATGTGGACACGGCCGACACCACCCTGAGCCAGTGTGTGGCCCCAGCCTCCTGCCCAGAGGAGCCGTCCAGGCGGCCTCTGCTGCCGTCCTCGGGAGCATGAACGACCGCACTCCGCAGGCCGGAAGTTCAGAAGAGAGCGTGCCGCTGCGACTATAGCACTGGGGAAGGCTTTGCAGAAAAGAAACTTGAAAAGGACCTTGAAGGACGACCAAGGAACTTGTTAGAAATGCCAACTCCTGGGCCCTGCCCCAGATCTACTGAATTAGAAGCTGAGGGCAGCCCCAGGACCCCCACTTCCACAGGCCCCCTGGGGGGTCTGATGCACACTGACGTGTGACAACTGCTGGACGGTGTCCTGCCTCTCTGCCAGCGGCTTGTGTTCACATGTCACTCGAGTTGATCTTTATACCTGCACTGTGCAGGAGGTGGGCAAGCTGGAACACTTACCTTTCTTAGGTGGGTGGAAGCAGCAATCCCCACATATCAGGGGATTCACCCAGGGCTGCACCGCCGATGTGCAGCTGGGCCTGGGATACAGGCAGGTCTCCAGGTGCCCGTGCACTGTTATTCCCATCAGCCCCTGGGCAGGAGAGCACAGGAGTAGACTCCCTCCAACCCTCGCCTCCCAATTTCCTCTCTCACCTTCCCAAGGAGTTGGCTAGTTTGCTGACAAGAGGCTGCGAAGAAAAGGCCAGTGGGAAGATGACAGATGCCTGACAGAGGAAGGTGACCGGGTTTGGGGCCGATCCCCACTGTGTTCCTACGTGCGAGGATGCAATGCGGGCCAGCACCTCAGCCAGCCCAGGGAGTCAGAGTCTCAGCTCACCAGGTGCCGCAGCCCAGACCCGGCTGAGGGCAAGAACGTGGAGGGGGTCAACCTCCGGGGAGGCTGAGGAACAGAGCCATGGCCTGACTCCTCATGCCAAGCCCTCTCCGGCAGAAACGACCAGAGCTTAAGGCGGAACTTTCTCCGAGCCAAAGCAGGTCTGCCAGGCCGGCCTGGGGCAGTGGAAAGAGCATGGACACTTGAGTCCAACGTACCTGGGTTTGAAATCAATTCTGCTGTGAAGAGCTTTGCTAGCCATGTCCCTTACCTCCTCTGAGATTATTTCTTCCTATTACACGGGGATGCTAATACCCACAGCTTGGGAGAACGAAGTGAAATAACATGTGCAAAGGTCCTGGCAGCGGCCACGGCCATTTCCTTCCTTCCTTCTTCCCTCTGGGACCCCCTCTCTCCATCTCCGTGGATCCGAGAAAGAAGAGGCCAAAGTTTTTAATGAGCCAGCCTAAAGGGAAATAACTTTACCCAGAGCAAAAGACAACTTCTAAAAGAACCTTCTGGCGTTAGCTCGTAAATCTGTCTCATGTCAAAACTGCATTCGTGGGCCCTACGCTCTGTCAGGAGTGTGTCAGCTGGCTTCATCCGGCATTCGGGATTCACCACGCCCAGGAACGAGCTGCTCTATCACTTGGGCATTAATTAGTCAGGAATTCTCCAATTCTGTGAAATTACTAATCAACAATTCTCAGTCATTCTCTGGCCAACTAAACCCACAGGCCAAATCCAGCCCAACTACTTTTGTAAATAAAGTTTTATTGGAACATGGCCATGCTCGATTATCCACCCATTACCTATGTCTGCTTTCACACTGTAAAGACAGATCGCACTGCAAGGCCTAAAATATTTACTAGCCACCCCTTTACTGAAAAGTTTACCAAGCCCTGCTCCCGAAGAAAGCATAGCTAGATCTAACTATTGCAGCTTGAACTCTCTGAGAAGCCACCCCTGAGAGTTTAGGGCTCAGGATGTACAATAGGGAAGGTCTCTGGGATCCACTTCTCTGGAGGGGGAGGGAGAGAGAGGAGGCACGAGTGAGCACGGGGGGAGACAGGTTGCAGTGCAGGTCCGGCAGACTCGGCCGACTCCACAGGAAACTCTGAAACAAGAAATTACGTTGTCCCGAACTGGCCAAAGAGCCGGGCTTTTATATTTAGCCTTGACCTGTCATTGGAAGTGGGCCACCTCCGGATGGTGTGACCTCGGGTGAGACAGCTTCCTGAGGAGCCGTCTGCAGTCTGCTGACAACACTCCCAACACCCAGAGAAGCAAAGCCTCCCTCCAGGGGACCGTGGCGGTATCCCATCATGTCCACCACACCCTCCCAGGCTCTGCCAGTGCCCCTCACCACCCTTCTGAGGTGCACCCGCCTCTGGGACAGAGTCTGCTGTCTGAAGCACCTGTGGACGTGGTGGGTGTCATCACACAAAGGTCAAAGCAGACACGAGGTGTTTAGAATAGCAACTAAGATCTCATTTTCAATGTGTTCCCATTAGGACTCTTGAAAATTGCACATCCATGAGCTTTACTGGAAATCATAAAGAAAGAAATAGGATATAAGTACTGTGCATGAACGTCATTCTGGGAAAAGGGGACTTTCTATTTCTGTCGGAATAACGCAAAGTGTTTTTGTTTGTTTTTTAGATTCCACATATAAGTGAAATCATATGGTGCTTGACTTTCTCTGTTTTACTTATTTCACTCCGCATGATACCTTGTAGGTCCATTGATGTTGTAGTAAATGGTAAGATTCCATTCTTTTTATAGTGAGTCCACGGAATAAGGAGCCACGTCTTCTTTATCCCCTTGTCCATCCGTGGACACTTAGTCTCCTTCCGCATCTTGGCTATTGTAAATAACGCTGCAAAGAACATAGAGATGCATATATCTTTTCAAATTAGTGTTTTGGACGTCTTCAGATAAACACCCAGAAATGGGGATTGCTGGGTCATATGGTAGTTCTATTTTTAATGCTTTGAGAAACCTCCATACTGTTTTCCACAGTGGCTGCACCAATTTGCAATCTCAACAAAGGTGCACGAGGGTTCCTTTTAGTCCACATCCTCACCAACACTTGTAGTTTGTTGATTTTTTTTACTTTTTTGGTTTGTTGATTTATTGATACCCGTGAGGTGATATCTATTCTGGTGTTAATGTGCACTTCTCTGATGATTAGAGACATTGAACATGTTTTCATCCGTCTGTTGGCCACCTGCACGTCCTCTTTGGAGAAGTATCTATCAGGTTCTTGGCCCACTTTTTATTCAGATTTCTATTTTTTTGCTATTAACTTGTATCAGTTCTTATATTTTGAATATTAACTCTTTATTGGATGTATTATTCGCTAATAGCTTCTTCCATTCAGCAGGCTGTGTTTTCATTTTTTGGTTTTGTTTTTTCTGTGCAAAAACATTTTAGTGTGAGGTAGTCCCATTTTTTATTTTTTGTTTTGCTTCCCTTGCCCAAGAAGACATATGCAAAAAAATATTACTGAGAGCGATGAGAATTTTTGGATCTATGTTCATTGGGAATATCGGCTTATAATTTTCTTTCTTTGTAATATCTTTGCCTGGTATTACTATCAAGGTAATTGTGGCCTCATGAAATGAGCTTGGCAGCCTTCCCTCCTCTTGAATTTTTTGGAGTAGTTTGAGAAGAATAGGTGTTAGTTCTTCTTTGAATGTTTGATAAAATTCACCCGTAAAGCCATCTGGTCCAGAACATTTGTTTGTTTTTTATTACTGATTTGATTTTGTCATTAGTTACCGATCTGTTCAGATGTTCTGTTTCTTCTTGATTCAGTTTGAGAAGATTGTAGGTTTCCAGGAATTATTTCTTCCAAGTTGCCCACCTTGTTGGCATAAAATCATTGGCATTTTTGGCCTACAATCCTCTGTACTTCTACGGTGTCTGTTGTTATGTCTCCTCCTTCATTTCTGATTTTCGTTATTTGGGTCCTCTCTCTTTTTTTCCTTGATGAGTTGTTAAAAGTTTTCTTTTATCTTTTCAAAGAACCAGCTCTTGGTTTCATTGACTGTATTCTTTTAGGCTCTATTTCTGCTCTGATCTTTATTATTTTATTCCTTCTGCTCATTTTTGGCTTTATTCTTTTTTTTTTTTTTTTAGTTCCTTAAATGTAACGTTAGATTGTTTACTCATGATTTTTCTTGTTTCTTGAAGTAGGCTTTTATTCTTATGAATCTCCCTCTTAAAACTGCTTTGGCTTTGGGGCAGGGGTCATTCTGTTTTCTTTCTCATTCGTCTCCAACGATTTCTCCCTTGATCTCATTTTATCCCATTCCTCTTTAGTAGCGTGTCATGAAGCCTCCGTGTGTGTGCTTTCCAGTTTTCCTCTTGTCATTGACTTCTGGTTTTATGCCATTGTGATCAGAGAAGATACTTGATATGATTTCAATCCTCTTACATTTACTGAGACTTGTTTTGTGGCCTGACATGTGTTTCATGCACTTGAAAAGAATGTGTAGTCTGCTGCTTTGGGGATAAAGTTTCCAAAAATGTCAATGAAATCCATCTGGGATGATGGACTATTTATGGTTGTCACTAGCGCTGGGCTTGGGGCCTCTTAGCCAGAGGTACGCGGCATGCAGAGGCCAGCCACTGCATTTTGGTGGTTTGTGGACCTTTGAGAGATTTTAGGAAAGTCTGCAGTGATGACCAAGGACAAAAGCTTGTCCTAATAACAGCTGAAAGAAATTAGGGCTGGGGCACTAGTTGGTGCAACAGAGTCTTAGGGAATCACCAAAGTTGGGTAAGCAGTGTGAGCCGGGTTAATGGAGACCCGGATTTGACGCCTGTCTACACCTGCAGGTTAAGCTGGGGGAGGGCTCAACAAATGAGCAACGAATGGCGCCTGCCAGCACTTCTTCCCCAGAGTGAGCTGCCCCTCCAGGCTTCACCCTGAAGCCAGACAATTTGGTTCCTCCCGGGATGTCCTGGTGGTTTTTAAGTGACTGTCTCTTCTATGGAGCTTAGGGATAGTGATGGTGAGCAAGTGAGTCTGTGCTCAGGTGACCTAAGAGGATGCCTGTGTTTCACCCAGACAGAACCATCGCCGATTTTTACAGTCAGATGTTGTGGGGACTTCTCTTCCCGGCACTGGTGCTCCGGGCTGGGGAGACCGGAGCGGGGCTGGGACCCCTCACTCTTCAGGAAGGACCTCCACAACCAAGAAATCCCTCTTCATCCTTAACTGCCACACATGGATGTGGGACCATTTCTCATCTCCTCCCCCACCCCCGCCACCACCACTCTCAAGGTGGCTTCTTCTTCGTATCCTTAGTTACAGGAGCTCCGTTCAGCTAGTCTCCAGGTGGTTATCATGCCACATAATTTAGTTGTGATTTTGATGTGGTTATATGAGGAGGCCAGCACAGTTTGCCTACTCTGCCACCTTGACTTAAGTCACACCAACATCTTTTGATAAAATGATTGGTGAGATCTAAGATATGTCATGTGTATAGTATATAAAATATATAATATGAGATATAAGGCTAAAACTGTTACTACTCTTTGTGCCGTAGCATGAAAGCATGAGATTTTGAGTCTAAAGACCTAGGTTCAAGTCCCGCCTGCCACACACACGGACAATCACTCTCCCTCCCAGTGCATTTGCTCATATGTAAGATGGGACCAGAATACTCCACCTGCCTCACAGGTTGTCACAGAATCGCATGAAATGATACATATTAAACAGCAATAAAATTTGTCAAGTGTCAAAAAATATGTTATTGTCTATGTCTTCTATAACACCTCCTTCATTGCACTGTTGAAGTTCTATGGAAACATATAACAGGTTAAATCTTCTTTATGTCTAGTCTGACCAACATGAACATTTTCTCATATGCAAGGCAAGGTTTAAAAATCTTTTCACTTGCTGTTTACCTACCTACATATGTACATACACATCCCACATGTGCCCGTGCACACACTCACACTCACACCAGCCTTGTACACTATTTACTTCCTGAAACCGACATTCCAGAGAATAGATGTGCATTAAGATTTACAATTCTTGGCAAAGAATGCCGGAGAAAATGTTAAGAATACTCATAGTCTCACCTCCCCGCCATCCTGCCCGCAGTGACATCCTGCCCGCAGTGACATCCTGCCCGCAGTGACATCCTGCCCGCAGTGACATCCTGCCCGCAGTATGCCAACCCCTGGGAGCCCACCGGACAGCCTGGAGGCCGAGATTTTGTCCCACCGTGCTTCCCTGAGCTCTGCGGGGCCAGGCATACTACAGGAAGGTTCAGGGCTTAACGCCATTCTGTCTGGTGTCTCAGTTGGCACACCTGCTCTCTCTATGGGTTATCTCCACGGCATTTCTTATATTTAATTTATCAATATTTCTTGGGCTGATTAGCCAAGAGAAAAAGAGAATCATAGCAATGGGATAACCCTCATTCCTGAGGCTCTGCCCACTCCTATTCAGTCTGTGAAAAGTCTCCAGTTTTCACTGAAAGTCCCCCATAATACAATATTGTGTGCATGGATAGCAATAGAGATATAAACATATCTCTATATATTTATGTATAAATATATACATACTTTATAATACTCATATATATGATATGTGCATAATAGGTACGTTTTTCGTGAAAGTTTATTAACCCCTGTTTTACAGGTGAGCAAACGAGGTCTCAGAGGATTCACTGACTTGCTCAGAGTCAATTGTCTGTGCCAATGGTAAGTCAAATTGTCTGTGCCAATGGTAAGATCTGGAAAGTTTTAAGAGACAGAGTATCATCTCAGTTTGTTTTTAAATGTTTGGTGGAATGTTAATTCACATGTATGGTTTTTAGCTACAAAAGTGATACATGTTCACTGTAGAAATTTTTAAAATATAGAAAATCACAAAGATGCAAGTCAAAAAAAAACCCCATAAATCCCACCTCGATATAAAAATATCTTTAACATTTTGGTGCATATTCTTATAGACATTTTTCTGCTAATCACATTTGAAAAAAAACAATTGGGACCACACTATAAATCACCTTCATATTCATAAGGGTCATTTCATTCAATTTTTAGAATAAGGCTGCAAGGCAAGAAGCAATACCAGCCCCACTTTATAAGAATAACTCGAGGGATAGAGAGGTGAGGTTGTTCATCTCACGCAGCAGAGCCAAATGCACACCCAGACTGTCTTTCTGCAGACTTGTGCTCACCGTTCTCCCAGCTGCCCCAGGTGACAGGCTGGGCCAAGGCGATGGCAGGGCAGGAAGGGAAAGGAATCACTGATGGGATTGTTTCTAATGTTGGATTTGGTGCCTGCTCCTATCTAGGGCCTAGAAGAAAGAAAGAAATGTTTTAATGATGCTAGTTTTTCCAGCCTGGGGGACTGGGGAAAGGATGCTCCCACGAATGGTACCAACACATAATTTGCTCAATAATACATGTCACTTCTGCTGGGCAAATGCATTTCCTTAATTCAGACTTGCGTCTAATACTGGGCTGTATGCACTGTGTGACCAACCCAGTGAGGTCTTATCAAATCTGTAACCAGGTCACTCTGCACGGAGGAGACCTGGTCCTGGCTGGAAATCCGTGGTAGCCAGCATGGGGGGTTGGGGCACCTCATTTCTACAAGCCCAGGCCTACCCACACTGTGCTTTCCCTCGGTGGCTCCTCTGTCACCAGCAGGGCACCCAGCACAAGTACCATACGGTCAGGCAGAAGGGTCCCCTCCCCTCTCCACACCAAGTGGACTTTATTTATGCCCTAGCAAGGATGGGAAAAACAACTTTTTGCCAAGAGAAAGGAAGAAATCAAAACATAGCAAGCACTTCTTCCCTGGGCTGCATGTTCGGGGCTTGACTTCTGTCACTTACATTGCAGCAATATTATTTGTTAGAGTAGCACAGAGAGTTTCAGGAGAGGGCAGAAATGGCAGCCTGAGATTCGAACCCCCAGCGTTCTGACACCTGAAGAAGGGGAAGGAACAGTGGGTGTGTGGAAGTCGGAATGTCTCTTCTGATTCCAGCTTCCAGCCCCAAGCCCCACCCTGCCCACAGAAAAGGAAACGCCACTGTTCAGACCTGGGTGGGAGATGGTGTGAGACAAAGAAGGAAGGTGAGTGCACTGTTCCTGGGACCTGGGGATCATGAACCCTTTGAAGATCTGACAAATTCATCTCTGACAGGGGGAAACGGTGGTTCGCTAAACACAGAATTCCCATTCAACTACTGGCTCAATACCCAGCACCCAAATCCACCATCTGTGTCCTCCAAGCCCAAGATAATTTGCTTTGTTTATTTTTTTTTCTCTCAGGTTTTCTAAACCTTGCCACCTTCGAAAAATTCATCCTCAGGGAGCTAATTTTCACATAATTGGTAGTTCATTCTGTTTTTTTTTTTTTCTTTTAATCAAAGATGCTCTCCATTTCTGGATGACGTTTGATGATCTGAATTTGCAAAAAACATTAGATCTGCTCTCTCTGACTCTGAAAACTTGGCAACAGAGTCAAATTCTCTCCAGGTCTCTGTAGTGTGAAACTTCTTGTACTTCTTTTCTCTAACACATACCACAAATTGCTCACACAGATGCTTCAGAGAGGCCAGGCTCTTACAAATATCTTACAGAGAACCTTCTCCGGGCCTCTTTTTTTCCTCTTTCTTCAGTTAGTTAATCCCAGGAAAGAAAATACCTGCCAAGGAGGATTCCTTGTGGTTAATCGGGCCCACATCCATAGCCAGAGTCGAGCAGCCATCTTTTGCAGAGGCCTCTCAGATAAGCTGCATTTCAGAGAAAAGCCGCAGGCTCACCTGTCCACCTGTGCCCTGTGCTGCTAAGTCGACCCTTATAAGAGAGCTCCTCGGATTGAAATTTGACCAATAGAACTGAGACTTTCCATGACCAATCGCAGCTACACAGCAATAGCTTCATTCATCCTTACCAACCAATCATAGCAGCTCCATTTCAACCAATCAGGATGATGCTATTTGAATCGCTCAAACTGTGAAGATTTGGAGTCCTCATTTCCATAGGTGTGGACCAATCAGGGACCAGGTGCGGGAACTCCTCTCATAAGTCAGTCTCCCCCGCGTCTTGGTGGAAGGCACTTCTATTTCCATCGAAGACTGCATTCCCCCCACCGGGGCTGTTCTACCTCTGGAGCCGTGGTGCCTGAACCTCTGCGCCCAGGCTGCTTCAAGTGAGCAGTCTTGGGCCTGCACCGTCTCACAGCAAGCGGTAGCACCACTGAGCTGTTTTCCCTGAAAGTCTCCCCCCACTTCATGGCATCCCATATTTGGGGATTCCTGGTGGCATTGAATTGGTGGTGACAACTTCAGTTGACAAGTTTCTGAACCCCCTTCGCTCTTCCCTCTACCTCTCATCACTCTTTATCTCCATTGTGTCCCCATTTATTAGGCATATCAGATATGCCTAATAAATATTGACAAGTGAGGTAACTGTGAATGAATCCCTCCCCATCTTTTCCTGTTTTATTTTCTTCTTTGCATTTTTTCATCACTGACTCCATATTCCAATTGAGCATTATACTTTCTCCCTGAGACTTTGCCACTTTTCCCCTACGTGTACCAGTATCTGTCACTCTTTATCAAAAAGTTCCTGAATGAGACAAACTTCATTGCCAATGAAGTCACCTGGGTGATTCGATGTTTTGCCAAAAAATTCTGCACGAGACATGAAGCATGAGCAGGCACATCGTCCTGGTGAAGCTGCCAATCACCAGTTGCCCGTAGCTGTGGCCTTCTGAATCATCCAAATAGTTTCTGCAGAGGAACGTTCAAGCTTAATGCAAAATTTGATGCAGGTTCATTGCTCTTCTGGCTCAGTCATTTTTAATGTGGTGGCCACAGAGTACACATGCTCACTCAACAGTGTCTACCACCCCCACTGACCAGTACAGTGAAGTCATCATTGTTCATACATGCGCATTCCAGTCCACTCTCCTTGGCAGCCAGGTCACATCCATGGTAGTGCAAACCATTCCCGTTATATTAACAATGGCTGGACTTTTTCCAGACAGACCTCGTATGTGTTTGTCTCCAGGTGGGCCAAGCTGATTATTACTATTTCTGTACATATAAGCAAAACCCAGGACTCACATCACTTGTTACAGAAATACTCTTTGATTGAAAAGGTTTGCATTGCCTACTGGATAGCTGGTGGAGACGAGATCTAAAATTTTTTCAGTTTGGAAGACTGTCATTTGGAGGGTTACTGTCCTTTCGTTCTGGATGTAAGCAACACTTTGATAAAACTTTTAGCAATGCTAATGCACTTACTACCATGCCTCATCATTTATATATATATAAATGTGCATATATAAACATTTATGTACTGTATATAAATGTTTATATACGTTAATGTGAAATGTATATATGTGCACATTTATGTGTGTGTGCGTACACAGACACACACAGTGGTCCCCCTTATCTGCAGTTTTATTTCAGTTACCCACTGTCAACTATTGTCTGAACCTATTAAATGGAAAATTCCAGAAATAAACTGCTCAAAAGTTTTCACTGCACGCTGTTCTGAGGAGCAGGATGAAATCTCATACCATCTCGCTCCATCCCAGGGGTGATATGAATCACCCCTGTGTCCAGAGTCTCCACACTGCAGAGACCGCCACCCCCAGTCACTGAGCAGCCATCTTGGCTATCAGATTGACCACCAAGGTCCCACAGTGAAGGGGTCCAAGTCACCCCTACAGCAGCCTGCTGCTCTGTCACGATGTCCGCGTCACTCGCCCCATCTCATCACGTCGGCCCTGTATCGTCCCACGTTGTCACAAGAAGGTGAGTACAGTACAGCAAGGTATTTTGAGAGAGACCGCAGTGACATAACTTTTATTGCCATATATTGCTATAAGTTTTCTAAGTAATTATTAGTTATTGTTAATATTTTAGTGTGTCTAAGTTATAAATCAAATTTTATCCTTTATTATTGGTATGTATGCATAGGAGAAAACAGCATGCACAGGGTTCAGTATTATCCATGTAGTTTTCAGCATCCACTGGGGATCTTGGAACATAGTCTCTGTAAATAAGGGAGCACTACTGTGTGTATGCACACGCATGTATAAGCACCGCAGACTGACATGCTAAATATTCTGCTTGGGCATATAAATTGAGTATATAACAGGCAGAATTACTGACCTGCAGCATTAGATTTTTTTTCCTAAATCCAGATTTAAGCTGTCTTATAACTAAACACTTTCATTTACCCTTGAGGAAAAGCAGAAAGACAACCTCCTGGAGAAGCAACAAGAGGACAGGGACCAACCAACTGACATGGTGCCCAGTCCCAGAGCCAGACACTATCGAAGTCCCTGGTAGAATGGGAGGATTGATTGAGGTAACAGCTTCCTTAAGGCAAGGATGTCAGACTCATTTTCACCGGGGGCCACATCAGCCTAACAACTGCCTTCAAAGGGCCGAATGTCACTTTAGGACGGTATACACGTAACTGCTCCTTAACAGTTAAGTGAGAGCTCGGCACTGCCGCCGGGTAGAAACAAGGTGCCGGGTCGGATAAAATGAGGTGGAGGGCCGTATTCGGCCCGAGGGCCTTGTGTTTGCCACCTTTGCCTTAAGGGGTTCCAAAAGTCACTTGAGAAGTAAAACCTAATAAAATACTGAACCCCTCGATGGCTGTGGAATGGAGACTTAGACCTCTGATATCTGGGCATTAATAACCTCTGAAGCTCCAGAAGATGGGCCCATCTTCACTGCCCTGGATTCCCAGCACTACCGCATATCTCTCTCCTCAGCCCCTTTCTTCTCCCTTCCGCGAGAAGTCAAGGATCTGCTAACTTAGAGTTTCTCTACCACGTCTTATTCTTTATAAGCATCTGGTAAATGTTTATTGAGTGAATAGATAAAGTACACTAACCTCCATCAACAAATACAAAATTATTTGAATACTAAATAAGAAGGGGTGAAAAGAAGAAAATAAAATTTCAAACTACTACTCAATTTCCTTTCTAGCTCAGTCGGCTCTGATAACCACCAGCTCCTTGGTATATGAATAGATGGTGGGGTGTGGAGAGATCACAGAAGAACATACGGTGAGACATGTTCAGGAATGCTGGCTAAATAAAGTAAAAATGGCTCTGCTATCATTAGTTTTTTTTAAAATATAGGAATTCTCAGCTTTTCATGTGCTAACATATGTCATGAGAATATATCCTGTGTACCGTATTTTTCAGACTATAAGATGCACATTTTTGCCCCAGATTTGGGAGGAAAATGGAGGTGTGTCTTGTAGTCCGAATGTAGTTTATCTGGCTCACCGTGGGGGCAGAGGGTAGCAGCGGTGGAGCAGGGTCACAGGAGGCAGGAGCAGGTAAAATATTTTACCACATTTTTTGCTTCAAATTTTTTTTTCCTATTTTCCTCCTCTAAAACCTAGGTATGTCTTATGGTCCAGTGCATCTTATAGTTCAAAAAAATATGGTAGTGTTTCCATATGTATCTAATCATAACCTTTTTTCTGAAGAAGTATCTTGGAAGACAGTGTTTCTTGGATATACGGTTCCCTGGAACACATATTGGGAAACACTGGGTTAGTACCATCATGAGTTCTTTTTGACCTTTGACTCCTGCTGCTTTTGCTGGCCATCACATGGCTCTCAAAGACCCTTCTGTACTCATTCTCCCAGCGAAGCTTCTCCTGTTAGGTACGAATCACTGAATGCTCCCAAACATCCTCTCTACTTCTGCATCCCAGCATTGAGGTGTCACTTAGGCCCACCTTAGTCTTTTCCGAAGTCTTAGCTACTTTCCAAGATCTTACAGATTTTCTCAGTTTCTAACTGTAACTTATGAAACAGGTTGCTGTCTACTCATCCATTCATAAAAATATATATACTAAGTACCTCTTAGGTGCAAGGTGCTCTGGGGATAAATAGTTACTGGCATAAATCCTGCCTTAAGGAGTGTGATAATAATTGTAACTTGAAATTACTATGCTTGAGAATGAAATAATGCAGACTGTGTGGTCTTAGGCAAGGTATTTAACCTTCTATTAGTGCAACATCTATAAAATGGGGATACTTATATCTGTTTTTTATTTTTGTCATATTGCTCAAGTATGATGAAGTATACAAAAATACCTGGCACAGTGCACATTCTGGTATGAGAAGTCATAATAGCATTGATAGTAGGAGAACCCTTTAGAATGTATACAGCAGGTTTACCCAGAAGCAGGCCTTGCCCTCAACGGCTTCACTGAAACCTCTAGAAGCTGCCCAAATCACTGAACTCGGAGTGTGCACTGGGAGGTACCACTAGCTGCATCCCTGTACACCCTCTATTCCTTGTGCTGCTTGCTCACTAAGCCAATGGTGAACAAAAAAAGGAAACTGCCTTAGCCAAGTCTGACTGGTCAGTCTCTCCGACCCTCCTACCTGGCCCAGCCTCTGTGGTCTGACCTGGTTCTCACCTCTATTTTGACAAATGTCCACCGTATTAGTAGAGCATCTTGACAAATGAATAAACTAAGGCTCTGAAAAAACAAGTGCTTTGGCCCTGCTAATAAGTGATGGTGCTAAGATAATTCTATTTCGGATGGCCAACGGCACACGGGTAACGAGACAAAGGTGGAAGGTTAGGAGACTATTGCGTTCGTCCAGGCCAGGGCTGGGTGGAGCGCTGCCAGAATGGGAGGCAGACAAAAAGACAGGGACGAGGACAGTGAAAAAGTCAAAGGGACATCACACCTAACAAAGGGCTCATCCACCTTCGATTCTGTCTTCCACCGCCAAATAGCTTTGGTTACATTGATTATTACCATATTTTTCAGACTATAAGACACACAGGACCATTAGACACACCTAGGTTTTAGAGGAGGAAAATAGGAAAAAAAATTTTTGAAGCAAAAACTGTGGTAAATATTTAATAACAGGTGACACTTTTCTTTGATGATCACTCATGTACCCACATATTTAATAAATGTTTTTCAGTGTTTACCAGGTGCCAACCACTGTGGTAGGCTCTAGACAGACAGACGTCCCTGAACTCAAGGAGATGACAGGCAATTCTCTAGTAGATGCCTCTTCCTCTTCCCTGACCAGTCAATGACCAACTTCCAGCTGTTTTACCTCACAGCACAGCGTACCCAAAGCACCGCCTGAGCCTGTTCACCTCTCAGGCCCTCTCCACCACCATTCCGGGCAAAGCCACAGCTCACGTGAACCCAGGTTGGACGGACTCCGTCATCCGAGCAGAAGCCTGGGGAGTCAGGAGAGGGCCCACCTGTTGTCGGCTGTCCTTCCTCAGAGCCCTGCCTGTGAGAGGAGTGAGACCCAGTACCCTGGAAGACAGACGTCCTGTGTGCAGAGGCCAGGGGGCCGAGAGCCTTAGGAAGAAGGACAGTGTGTGAGGCTTGAACATGACATTGGCATTCCAAAGGAATCACGAGCCGTTAACAATCATATTATGCGTGTACTTGTTTCAAAGGGAGGGCAAATTAGAAGCCAGAGGGTTTAAGTATCACAATTAACAGAGTTATGTTCCCTGCGGGAATTTTAACAATAAAAGTTTTCTAATGGCCTGTAAGTTTAATAGCCATAAAACCAGTACATTATTGAGAAAATCCAGCCTTTGATGATTCTGGCTTTTCTGTGCTTTCTTGTTGTGTTTGTTTTTGTTTTCCTAATCACTACCAGCCCGATCCTATCACAGCTTTTTATCATTCTTTTGCATGGAAAACAAAATACCAACTTCTCAAACCAAATGGCAGTACTGCACATCGCCTGCCCCCGTACAATCCCAGCTCCCCAGCAGATGGAAAAGAAAATCACCTCCATTGCCTAGTCTATAAAATGAGGATGAAAAAAATTAGTAAATAAATAAATAATGAGGATGATAGTAAAGGACCCACTTCAAAGAGCTATAAATAAGATCACATCAGTTAATATTTGTAATGTGCTAAGAGCAGTGTCCAGCACACTGTATGAGGTCTGTCCTGAAAAAGTCCATCTATTGTTAATGTAACAAGAACGGTTTGCAGGACATCAGTGTAAACGAGAAGCCAACGAGAGTGGACGGGAATGCGCATGCGTGAACCATGATGACACTGTGCCAGTCAGAAGGGGCAGTAGACGTTACTGAGTGAGCATGTGCACTGCGTGGCTCTCACATTCAAAACGACTGAGCAAGCAGAGCAATGAATCTGCATCGAATTGTGTGTTAAGCTTGAACATTCCTCTGTGGAAACTATTCAGATGATTCAGAAGGCACAGCCATGGGCAAGCCTTTGCTGATTGGAAGCTAATCACGACAATGCGCCCGCTCATGCATCATGTCTTGCGCAGAGGAAACATCAAATTACCCAGGTTTGGTGCCTTGTGAATTCTGGCTTTTCCCAAAACTAAAATCACCTTTGAAAGGGAAGAAATTTCAGACTGTTGATGAGATTCAGGAAAATACAACAGGGCAGCTGATGGTGATTGGGAGAACTGTGTGAGGTCCCAAGGTGCCTACTTTGAAGGGGACTGAGGTGTCATTGTCCTGTGTACAATGTGTCTTGTATCTTCTTCAATAAAATGTGTCTATTTTTCATAGCACGTGGCTGGATACTTTCTGGACAGGCCTAGTCATATTACCCTAGATAATAAGGTGTAAAAGTGAGTGTTTCATGTTTTATACAATGAAACATGCATTTCTGGTATTGTTTTATGCAGCACAGAGTTCAGATCAAAAAATTCTGAATCCTAGATCCCCGCTGTTCTTTTAAAAAACACCTCCGAGTTATAGCTCTTGCAACAAGATTAACAGATTAGACATGATGAAGGGTTCTAGCTCCTTCTATTTCAAGTTTCAAAGAAAAATAAGGCTCAAAATCTCTGTAGGACATACCTGAAAATAAAAAGCTTTAGTAGATAGTTAAATATGTTTTGAAATAAGATACAAATTGAAACAAGATTCTTAAGTGTATATCTGTCTTAGGTGGATAAGTACTGGAACTTTAAAAACAGTTTTATTAAATCTGAATATTTTCTCAAAAGAGAAATAACACAATTTGCCTATAAACATATGGTTTCAGAGAGAAATCTAGCTTTTCCAATGTTATTGACTCTAAGCATTGTTTGCTTTTAAATTACATTAATTTAATATTCAACTGAACATGAGGATTTGGCCTCACACTACTTATAATGAAATGACTTACTTTTGAAATAGAAACTTTTTAAAGCACTAGGAGAGAATTTACTAAAGCTGTATAAACATGTCTTCCAATGTCATGAGAAATCCCGAGTACAGAAACTATCTTGTACCATTAAGGTTTCACAGTGAGCTGATCTTCTGAAATTTTAATGACATTTAAAAACCAAGAAGTCCATAAATGACTGCTGTGATAAGCACTGTTTCTAAAAACAGGTCACAAACATGCTCCCATTCTGAGCGTTGGCCCTGCCCCTCTGAGTAAGCAACTTTGCGCCTCCTTAGAAAATAATCTAACCTGGTTCTTAACGTATTTGTTAGATAGTGTGAATGTTTTAAGGTCTTTCTCTCTTAAAGAAAAAAAAATGTGATGTCTCACTAAAAAGTAATAGAATATATATATTACTTTCAGACATTAGACTTTCTGGAATTGGCCCAACTGTATAACACTTTAAGAATTATGTGCCAGTGTGGAATCAGCACTAGGAAAACGGTGGGGCAAAATTAAACCTCACTATGCTAAACTCTTTTTCTAGCTTTAACTCAAAAAATAAAAATCATGAGACTTCTATAACATTAATTTTGAAAACACACAGAAGTAAAAAGTGCTATTTTTCAGAAAGTACACTTTTTTACCTACTACATATCAACATGGAATGATTTCAGCTCTCCTGTATTAAAAGCTGGTCTTTTAAAAAACTAGTATGATAATACTTAACATAATGCTATTAATCAGTAGTGGCTTAAGTTTCAGCAGAACCTCTATTAGTCTTCAAATTCTCCCTTTTCCTGCAGGACCTTTTGGTTTTGCAAAACTTTGCTATGTGCATGCTGCTTGGGGTGTGCGTCTTCATAAAGAAAGACTGCAGTCAACTCGCCCCCCCCGTTGCGATCCCATTTTTCTAATGATATCCATTTGTAGTTGTCTTTCTATCATTTCTATCAGCGGGCTCTTTCAGCTAGAATACAGCATCCATTCTCTTCCATTGTTTATGTATCCAGTCATTAAATAAATAAAAACAATGGACTCCAAATAGTCTCCTCCATGGGAATGTTTATATAGAAGGAAATGGTAACATACTGAATCTTTGGGAACCCCCTTTAGCAAATCTTTTAGTTCTGTATTTGTTGTGTCAGCCAAAACTATAATTTAATTTTTTATCTCTATTTCAGTTGCATATAGCTGAGCTGTTTGTTATTCAATTTTTCCAAAGCCCGAAATCTCCTCGAGAAATAAGAAATGCGACTTCTTGCAGTGTTGGATGCTTGGTGTCCACACCCATGGCAGTTCGTATCTCATGAAACGTAATGTTTCAATTCTTCCTCAGCTGCAGTCAGTGGGGCAGGAGGAGACGGTGACAGCAAATATTTTTTGCGTTCATGTAATGATATATCTTTACTGTTCCAAATACTTCATTCTTAATGTGGTCTCCATCAAACTCCTGTTTCAGAGCTGCTCTTGTTGCTGCATACGACCTTTTTTGAAAAGCATGAGAACGATCTGGAGACCACACAACGACTGTCCATTCATATCCCTGGGCATTCAAGAATGTAACCTGAGGAATATATAGCATGGATTTTTGCCCTCCCACTGGGGTAAAATGAAGTAGTTATAATCCTTATCCCAGGAATCTGAAGGATAACTACATGACCCAATCACAAGTTTCTGTGTTTACTGATTTCCATTCCAGAGATGGAAGCACTAACATTAAAAATGGATTGTCATGCAGAAATATTTTCAATAAATATTTTCAGAAGTCTGTATTTTCCATTTCTTGCTCTGGCAAAGATATCTTTAATATCCTTGCTTGCTTGGATGGCGGTCTGGTGGGACATGGCGGTGGCCTTGGGCTCCCGGCTCTGGCGCTGAGCACACTGAACGGCCCCGGTCGGAGAGTCTAGGAAGTGGCCTACATTCTTTTCAAGTGCACGTGGAACATTTTCCAGGATAGACCACATGTTAGGACACAAAACAAGTCTCAATAAATTTAAGAAGGTTGAAATGGTATCAAACATCTTTTCTGACCATAATGGTGTGAAACTAGAAACCAATCACAAAGAAAAAACTGAAAAACACACAAAGACATTGAGGCTAAAAAACATGTTATTAAACAATGACTGGGTTAATGATGAGGTCAAGAAAGGAATTAAAAGATACCTTGAAACAAATGAAAAAGAGAACATAACAACCCAAAATCTAGGGGACACAGCAAAAGCTATGCAATTCATCACTACAGGCCTACCTCAAGGCACAAGAAAAAACTCAAACAAACAATCTAACTACACTTTAAAAAACTACAAAAAAACAACAAACAAGGTGCAAAGTGAGTAGAAGAAAAGGAATAAGAAAGATCAGAGCAGAAATAAACAAAGTAGTCTAAAAAACAACGCAAAAGACCAAAGAAACCAAGAGCTGGTTCTTTGAAAAGATAAACAATATTGACAAAACTTTCACCAGACTCATCAAGAAAAAAAGAGAGGGGACCCAAATAAGTAAAATTGGAAATGAGAGAGAAGAGGTAACAACTGGCAGCAAAGAAATTCAAAGGATTGTAAGAAAACAATACAAACAAGTATATGCTAACATAACAAATTGGGCAATCTGGAAGAAGTGGATAACTTCCTAGAAACATACAGTCTTCTAAACTGAATCAGGAAGAATCAGAAAATCTGAATAGACAAATTAGAACTAATGAAATTGAAGCAGTAATGAAAAAGTCCCAACAAACAAAAGTCCTGGACCAGATGGCTTCATGGGAGAATTTTACCAAACATTCAGACAAGAACTAACACCTATACTTCTCAAACTATTCCAAAAATTCAAGAGGAGAAACAACTCCTAAGCTCATTTTACAAGGCCAACATTCTCCTAATTCCAAAACCAGATAAAGACACTACAAAGAAAGAAAATTATGGGCCAGTATCTCTGATGAAGACAGATGCTAAAATCCTTAACAAAATATTAGCAAACTAAATTCAGTAATACACTTAAAAGGTCATACACCATGATGTAGTGGGATTTATTCCTGGGGTGCAAGATTGGTACCATATCCACAAATCAGTAAATGTGATACACCACATAAACAAAATGAAGAATAAAAATCACATGATCACATCAATAGATGCAGAAAAAGCATTTGATAAAATCCAGCACCCATTTGTGATTAAAAAAAAAAAAACTCTTAGCAACATGGGAATAGAGGGAACACACCTCAACATAATAAAGGCCATATATGACAAACCCATAGCCAACATCATACTCAGTGGGCAAAAACTAAAAGGGTTTCCCTTAAGATCAGGAACAAGACAGGGTTATCTGCTTTCATCACTCATTCAACATAGTACTGGAAGTCCTAGCCACAGCACTCACATAAGAAGAAGAAATAAAAGGTATCCAAATTGAAAATGAAGAAATAAAACTGTCATTATTTGCAGATGACATGATACTGTATATAGAGAAACCTGAATCTTCCACCAAAAAAAAACTACTAAAACTGATAAAAGAATTCAGTAAAGTTGCTGGAGACAAAATAAATATCTGGAAATCAGCTGCATTTCTATACACCAATATGAACTATTAAAAAAGGAAAACTAAAAAAACAATCCCACTTACAATTGCATCAAAAATAAAATAAAACAAAATACATAGAAATAAATTTAACCAAGGATGTAAAATACCTGTATTTGGAAAATTATAAGACACTGAAGAAAGAAATTGAAGAAGCTACAAATAGTGGAAGCATATACCATATCCAAGGATAGGAAGAATTAACATCATTAAATGTCCATACTACCCAAAACAATCTATACATTCAGTGCAATTCTGATCAAGATACCAATGGTGTACTTCACAGAACTAGAACAAATACTCCAAAAATTTACATGAAACCACAAAAGACCCTGAATAGTCACAGCAATCTTGAGAAAGAAGAATAAAGTTGGAGGAATCATACTACCCAATATCAAACTATACTACAAGCCCATAAGAATTAAAACATCATGGTACTGGCATAAAAACAGAGATATAGATCGATGGAACAGAATAGAGAGCCCAGAAATAATAATGCCTTTATGATCAATTGATACTTGACAAAAGAGGCAAGAACATACAATGGGGTAAGGATATTCTATTCATAGATGATATTGGGAAAATTGGAGAAATACATGCAAAAAATGAAGTTAGACCACCTTCTTACAATATACACAAGAACAAGTTCAAAATGGATTAAAGACTTAAATGTTAGACTTGAAACCATAAAAATCCTAGAAAAAAACGCAGGCAGTAAAATCTCAGGCATTTCTCATAGCAATATTTTTTCTGATATATCTCCTTCAGGCAAGAAAAACAAAAGAAAAAATAAACAAAGGGGACTACATCAAACTAAAAAGGTTTTACACAGCAAAGGAAACTGTCAATGAAATGAAAAGGCAACCCACTGAATGGGAGAACATATTTGCCAATGATACATCTGATAAAAGCTTAGTATTCAAAACTTATAAAGAATGTATAAAACTCAGCACCAAAAAAAAACAACCAATCCAATTTAAAAGTGGGCAAGGGACCTGAACAGACACTTCTCCAAAAAGGACATACAGATGGCCAATAGACATATGAAAAGATGCTCAACATCACTAACCATCAGATAAATGCAAATTAAAACCACAATGAGATATCACTTCACACCTGTCAGAATGGCTGCCATTAAATAAATCAACAAACAAGTGTTGACAAGGATGCGGAGAAAAGGGAACCCTCGTGCACTATTGGTGGGAAGGCGGTCAGTACAGCTACTGAGAACTAACCTCAAAAAATTAAGAATTGAACTGCCTTATGACCCAGCGATTCCACTTCTGGGAATATATCTGAAGAAGCCTGAAACACTGATTTGAAAGAACATAAGCACCCCTATGTTCATTGCAGTGTTATTTACAACAGCCAAGATGTGGAAGCAGCCCAAGTGTCGTCCATCAGTAGATGAGTGGATAAAAAAGCTGTAGTGCATTTACACCATGGAATACTGCTCAGCTGTAAAAAAGAATAAAATCTTACTTTTTGCAACATCATGATGGATCTGAGAAGCATTATGCTAAGTGAAATAAGCCAGTCAGAGAAAGATAAATAGCGTATGATTTCACTTATGTGTGGAATCTAATGAATAAAATAAACTGACAAACAAAATAGAAACAGACTCATAGACACAGAGAACAGACTGACATTTGTCAGCAGGGAGAGGTTGGTGGAGTGGGTAAAAAAAAGGTGAAGGGATTAAGCCAAAAAACCTCCTGGACAACAGTACGGTGATAACCAGAGGGAAAGGGGGTGGAGGAGGTAGGAGAGGGTAAGGGGGGATAAATGGTGATGGAAGGAGACATGACTTGGGGTGGTGAACACACAATATGCTGTACAGATGATGTGTTGCAGACTTGTGCACCTGAAGCCTATGTAATTTTATTAATCATTGTTACCCCAATAAAGTCAATTAAAAAGTCTTAAAAACAACAACTCAGTGTGGGAGAACTATGCCAAAAGCTAAGAAAGGGAAAATGAAGGAGATAAGTCTATCCCAGCATGCAAGCTAAAGGGGGGGATCAGACGGAGATTACCTCCAGAGATAAAGTATATTAGATCACATGTGCATATCCCTGAATAAATGTCTTGTGTATGTATACATATGTCTACATACATCTGCATGAATAAACACATAACTCCTAACCCTTAAAAGCCAGAGTCTGAATCATAGGCAAAAATGAGAAATTCATTAATTGTGCCCTACTTCTCTCTATAATAATACACAGGAGGCTACAAACCTCGAATTGGGTCCAGTCCCAGAATCTGGTCAGTAAATTGAAAACAATAAGAACATAAAATGAGTGAGATTCTCCATGTGCAGAAATGAAACACTCAGACCATGGCCATAAATGTGCTGTTGATAGGAGCGAGGCTTCTCCCCATTTTCCGTCAAGAAGAACATGATGTCTGACAAATTCAATTAAGTCCCAAGAGTTTCCCCCAAGTCCACTCAGTGACTCCAGGGTGTCTCCCCAGGAACACGCGCTGGAATGTGGTTTATGGTAATGCACTCAGTTGAATTGCAATGAATCTGAGGTAATGTTGTGTTGTCATAACAGTGGGTGGGTCCACAGGAGTCTGGAAACTGAAAGGCAAGCCGGCCCTCAGGGTGTCTGCACCACCGCCCCAGGCTCTGGGTCTAGAACAGCAGCCCTGCACGGTTGAAGCATCCCTGAGGACGGCCAGGAACCTTTAGTCTAATCCCAAGATCTCCAAGAAAAATCTCATCTGCCCCTTGGTGTCCTCAGTGGAGGGGACCCTTCGATGCTGACTGTTCTCACCCACTCTCTGATCAGAACCTTCTCGTCTGTAAACAAACCAGCCACCTCAATCGGTGGGAGAGCCACTTCTGCAGACAAGCTCCCTGGGTGCGAAGGCGGGGTCTGGCCTTTACCACCTGGGGGACACCGAGCAAATTATTTAGCATCTCTTGGTGTTAGTTCCTCACTGACAAGGAGATACCCCACCTCACAGGTCGCCGGGGAAGATGAAAATAGAATCCACCAAAAATGCTTTCTATCCTGCGCCCAATAAGTGCTAGCCATTTTTATTACTGTGGATCCGGTTAAATCCTGACTTAGCATCATCATCCTGTGTGAGTATCTCTGGGTGAACCCCTGAAGTCAAATGTTAGATTTGAAAAGTTGGCAAAGGCTTGTATCTCAAGTGACCCCATTGAGTTCAGGGTTCCAGGCCTAAGAGGGTCCCTCTTCTTTATAACTCTTAGCGGCAATGCTACTGTTAAAAAAATAATCATGGATGCCCAAAAACAATCATTTTTAATAAGTGCATTTGTGGATAAGGACAATATTTAATGTTAAGGAACTGTCCTCTATTGCCTCTCAGGGACCCCGCCTCAGTCACTGTTTCCCTAGAGCGAAGCCACTGACCTGGGGACATTAGAACCGGTTGGGACCTGAGAGGTAAACTCTCTTTCCAACTCTTATTTTACAGCTGAGAAGACTAAGAAGAGAACGAAACAGCTCCTTCTCTTTTCTCATTCATGGTCAGATGCTCCTTGCACTGTGCCCTTTAAGGTCATAGACCATGGACCACTGTGAAGAGAACTGCTGGACCGTGGATTTGAACGCAGAGCTTCAGGCCTGAGCCTACTCAATGTGAGTGACCGTGGGCAAACCTTTCGCCTCTCCCCTGGCGTCCATTCCCACTCTTGTAAATAGGAAATAGGGTAAGCCTGGCTCTCTCTGCGGCTCCAGGTGGCTGAGCAGATGGGATGAAATGAAACGTGAAGGTGAGGTGTGAACTCTGAAGTGCCGTGTAAACAGAGTGGACTGTTTCGTGTGGATTTCAGTGCAACCTTTTACAAGTGAGGTCAAATAACAAATAAAAGAGGAGGCACTAAAGTGAATGGATTAGATTAGTGATGGGAACGGGGACAGTAATGGAAGAGGACAGCTACCATAGGACTAGAAGTTCTGGCTAAGCAACCTTTCTGAAGGAACAAGGAATTGACTCATTTCGTCTCCTTCCCCTCCTTCTATGCCCCCAACCATTCTTAACACATTTGAGAAAGGAGAGCTGAGAAAGAGGCCTAGAGCTTTGCTTAGAAAAACAGGTGATAAATCATAAAGTAATCGAATCTGTTGCAAGGAATGGGAAACACATGGCAGGTCGTTCTCATTAAGCATTCGGCGTGTTGCTCTGGGTTGGGTTGGTGTTTCCAATGTTTTATATCTGACTTGTCCCAGGCCACTCTCTCACCATAGCAACTCAAGTTTACCGGAAAGTAGAAAAGTCTGCATTTGAGAGAGTTAAAGGAGTTTGATTCCGTTCAGCTAACCACAATTAATTTTTTAAAAGCAGCAGCAGCAGCAGCCAAATATTTCCTTCTCTCTGAACATCCTTTGGGAGATATTCTCTCCCTCCCTCCTTCTTATACACCTCGTTCTCTCCCTCCTCCACTTCCCCTCCCTCTCTTTTCACCTCCCTGAAAACACCTTCTCTGTGCCTGCTTCTCGCCAACTGAAGAAAGCGAGGGAAAGAGCAAGAGAACTAAGTCCACGTGTGTTCCCTGCCAACATCTGGTTCTATAAACACCACGAGGGTGGGGCCCACAGCCTTGTTTGTTATACCCAATGGCAGCTTCACAACAGTTTTTGAATGAATGCAACCTCCATTCACTATGGACTGGGGAGGTTAATATGATATCCCTATTTCAGAGAGGGAGCAGGGAACATTAACTTACTAGCCTGAGACTCTGAAGACCAAGGCCTTGCCCTTACCATTCCGTGTGGGCACATTTTTCACATCTTCTCTCTGAGCTTTATTTTCTTCTTCTGAAAACAAGGGCATCGAACAAGAAATCCTTTCAGTTCTCTTCCTAGTTCTATGTTTCTCTGAGTATTTAACCAAAGAACCTGCAGAGAAATAACCATCCCTTTGTGGAGGAAGGCTGGGTCCCTCCTCTTCATCTTCTCTGCCTTCCGAAATGGCCGTGGAAGAGAAGGCAGAGTGCCCACTCTGTGTGAACATCTCACTCAGGAGAGATGGACAAAGTGAAGCCGGAAAAGAGTTAACTGCGAATAACTGGAGGGCCAGATCCCAGCCCAGCTGCCCGCGTCTGGGCTGGCTGCCCCTGCTAATTTGTTTCCTGTTATATTTACATGATTCTTCATCTCACTCAGCTCTTATAGGAAAATTGTGACCTCTCAAAGACAAGAGATTAAAGAGGCCACCCAGTCCTTTCCCCACCTCTAGGAAGGGGCTCGCCTAAGTTACCCAGAGAAATGACCAGATCCTGTGCATTATCAAAGAGCATTTGACAGCATGTCCAGCCACTGAGTCATCTTCAGGCCCCGCACGGCGCCATCTGCAGAAACTGGAGTGTAACAGGGGTTCTCGGGCATATACGGTTCCAGCAGAAGTAACGCCTGCTTGACTGTGGTGGGTCGGGTAGTAACATGGGTATAATAATTCGTAGTTTTAATTAGAACATTTCACCTAAAAGGTCATATGATGTGCTTGAGTGTGATATTGCTATGTCACAGAATTATGTGCTTATGACTTTGTAATAAAAGAGTTTGTAATAAAAAAGGGGCATCATTTGTGCTGGACCCTGTACATCAGGAAGCTGTTCAGATAAGAAAGCCTGAGTGATACCTGCAATTCCCAAGTCACTGATTCTTAGAGAAGACCTTTGGCCTTGGACTCTTCTCCTGGGCAGCGGCAGCTTCGCAGATGGAGCGCTGGGACAGGAACACGTAGATCTGGTTAACGTCCAACCCCTTCCTGGTCATGTCTTCCGCTGCGGCTGGCAGCAGAACTCTTTGAGAAGTCAGGGCAGCCAGGCCCAAGGTTCATCTAATGGCTGGACATCAACCTGAACTTCTCCAATACCTGGCCTATGTCCATGAACTCAAAGCTTTGGGGCAATTGTTCAAGGCCAGCCAAGTGCATATTTAAAGAGCTAATAAATAAATAAATAGATACATACTCTCTGGAGCCAAACTGCTGAAAGCAGCTCAGACCTTCCTGCCTTGTCAAAGGCCTTGCAAAGAATGCATCAACTGGCAGGTCATTAAGAAAAGCACAAGGCGCTCGCCCTGCAAACTCCCCTCTCCCTCAAAGCTCCTTTGTTCCTTGGGGCTTCGATGCACTCCATTCGACATTCTCAGTTCCTTTGATAAGCAGTTCTTAGAAGTTCATGGCCACTCAGATCTCCCTATTCCGGAAGCAGGTCTAAGGAAATTCTAGTCATTAGTTGATCCACCTCGGACAAGTAGCTGCTCTTCTCTGTATCTCAGTTTTCTCAGTTTAAAATGGCCCGTTATCTGTAGGACCTCCCTAATCACCCACGACTCTGCCAGAGGCAGCGGGGTCACGTGAAAAGACAGAGGGCTTTGGAGTTCCACAAGACCGGGTTTGGGTTCAGACGCCCCCACTCACACTTGGGCCAGTTACTCAACTTGTCTAAGTCTCTGTTTCTATATTTGCACAGAAATAAGTGTATTAATGTGTGCAACCAATCTGTGCAATGAGTGCAACATACTCAGGGTAAAAAGCAAATGCAGCCATGCACCACTCAACAGCGGGATACGTCCTGCCGCGTATTAGGTGACTCGGCATTGTGTGAACATCACAGAGCGCACTCACACAAACCTGGATGGTACAGCCTACTGCACACCTAGGCTGTATGTATACCTCTGTCGAACATGTCGTTCACTGTTGACTGAAACATCATTATGCAGCACATAGTCATAGATTGCTTTGGGTTTTTTTAATAAACTGTTTAATCCTCGTGGCATATGGGCAGAAAGCCTACTGTCTCTCCCTTAGCTTGTTTTGTCCATGAGTTTTCCAGGAACTCCAGGTGTCAGTCAATCCAAAGGTACCCCGCCCTCAGCCAAATGGCTCACAGCTTTCCTGGGCTGCTGCTCTGAGGATTCGCCCTGCACAGATCAACAGTCAGTGCCTGCCCCTGCAATCTGGATGGGCTTCTCTATCAGCGTTACAGGCACCAGAGTCACAAATCTTTATTTATGCTCCATCCTCAGCCATCGCTCCGCAGTTTGCAAACCCTGGGCAGGAGAGCCCTGGACCACACCCCCCAGCTGCTGTCTTGAGTTTGGGTAACTGGTCTATTGGGGGCTGGGCCTTTTCCATAATCTCTGGGATCAGGTCCTTTTCCAAACTGATCCGCTTTCTTCCCATCCCTCCCTCTTTCCCCCTCTTTGCATCGGCCAGGTTTGTATGCCAAGAAATAAGATAGCATTTACAAAGCCATTTTTCAAAAAGCGTATTCACATCCTTATTTATTGCAATACATGCCTATTGTATAGAGTTGGAGCAGAGCAGATTTTGAACACTTTTGACAATCTGATGTGAAGTCCCTGTCAGCCACATGACACTCACAGGGTACGTCAAGTGCTATGTCAAGACTGAGTAATGGGATGTTATGGGAATGCCCTTGGGAGGGGCCCAGAGCACCCAAAATGAGTCTGGACACTCGGAGGAGGACTCCATCTGAGCATCGATATGAGTGGGACCATAGCCCGCTGTGAGCTTTCAGAACTCAGAGCTCTGACCACTCGACTCTCGAGCGTGGCTGTACCATGGGTTATGCTCGGATCCGCAGGACTTCCCCTGCACCGGACACGTGCCGCCACTGGAGTTGCCTGGCTTGAGACCAACTCCCACCTCTCCACCTGTGGACGCCATCCATGACCATGAACTCATTCCGAACACTTGCTCTGCTGGCTTCTATCACAGAAGCTCCCCTTCTTGGCGGATAACCTGCATGTGACTCTGTTGGCTTATTGGGGGGTCTCCCCTAATAAACCTGACATTGTAGAAAGACACAAATGTGAATGGCTGCTTTGGGGGGATGCTCCTTTGCTCGTGACAGGGTTTGAGTGCCTTACATTTATAACTGGGATTTTCCCCCCTGAATTTCCAAAGTCTCACCTGCTCTCTCCTCACCCAACTGAACAAAGGAGGAGTTGAAATAATTTTAAGTACCCTTCTCAATGAGCAGCTCAGCGGATCCCTGCCTTGTCCGCAACCTTAATGCACTGGGGCGAATGTACAATAACACACCTAACAGCACCTGACACCGAGTAGAAGTTTAAAGCTACAGTACATCCGCTCCAATAAGAACCACCCCCAGGGAGAGGATGCGGACAAGTGTAATTGAAAAACAATAAAGTAATCATTAAAAAAAAAAAAGAATCACCCCCAAAGCAGACATCCCCTTGTCTGCGAGGACAGTGTAGAAATGGTGCAGACCACATGACCTCCCCACTGGCTCTGACACCCTATTTATTTATATCTTACCAAGCCAGGGGAAGGCAAACCCTTTCTGTAAAAGGCCAGGTAGTAAATACGGTAGGTTCTGTAGGCCACTTACATTTTTGTCACCTATTTTTTTCTTGCATCTCTTTTTAGTTTTTTGGGTTTTGTTTTTTATAGTACTTTAAAAACGTAAAAACTATTCTCAGCTCAAGGCTTGAAAAGGAGGAGTTGGAGAAGCCTGCAGGTTGGGTTTGGACAAGGGGCTACAGTTTGCCCACCCTTCCAGGGGGGTCCAACCTGCAGCCTGCAGGACGCATGCGGCTCAGGATGGCTGTGATGGTGGCCCAACACAAAATCATAAATTTACTTAAATCATTATGAGATTTTTTTTGTGATTACGTGTCACAATGAATTTCATGTGTGGCCCAAGACAACTCTTCTTCTTCCAGTGTGGCCCAGAGACGCCAAAAGGTGGGACAGCCCTGTACCAATGATAACACCAAACTAAATGTTCAACAGCCTCACCTGGGAATTGGGTGGGGGCTCCCGTTTTTGAAAACAGACTCCTCAGTGCTAACTCCATCCCACTCAATGAGAGTCTCTGAGGTAAATGCTCCCTGGTGGTGGTGACGGAACCGGTCCACGGGCTGACCCGGGAGGCTGGCCGGGGAGAACATCTTTGACACCCATGCAGTTCTCTCCAGCCTCTACTCCTCCCGCCTGGATGACCCTTCCCCCTGCTCTCAGGTCACTGCTGAGCAACTGCCACCATGCTCTGTCCTCCGTCCCACCTTGTATTCCTGTCCATGTGCTTACCAACGCATCATGTGCACTCATTTTTCATGATCCTTTCTACTAATACTTCACAATTTTTTTAATAGCTCTCTCCCTATAAAGTTTGTTGGCAGGATAGTATTTCCCCAAGGTGCTGCCTTCACCCCATCTTGGTGGGCACCAGGATTCCTCCTCAGCCCCACCCATTCAGCTGAGCATGCACCGGCTTCTTCCCCGGCCATGGCCACCTTTGGGGTGAAGGATGAGGCAGGTGTCAGATCTCTGAGCCAGCCTTGAACTTTGCTTCAGGAGGATGAACATCCAGTTCTCCAGAAGTTCTCCATGATGGCTCTCTGGGCGTCTGGGTGCTCAGGATCACGGTGCATGAACAGGCAACCGACCCTCGAGAGCCAAAGGTAAACCTCTAATTAAAAAATAAAAAGGTTTATGTGCAGCACATAGGAAAGCAAAGCCACAAATAAAGGCAACTGGGAATGAAAGCCGAATATCCTTGGGTTTATCAAGTCAGCACAGGAGTTTGAAAGAAATGGGCAATCAGTCCCAAATGCAAACTGGATCCAAACGACACAGAGGCCATGTGGGTGCAACTCCCAACCTCAGAGTAGGCGTGGGAGGATTGAAGATTTATCCCGGGCAGCCCTGCAGTCGTCACATCCAGACCTTTGTCAACAAAAAGTAGCCCTAACTAAAAGAGTTTAAAAGCCAGTTGTCTCTCAGTTTATTTCTGACTCAGTCAGAATGGGAGAGAAGCCAAGGGTAGAACTGGAAGAGAAGGAGGGCGGGAATGGAAGGCAGACACAATAATATAAAAAAGCTGGGCCTATCCAAGAGAAGGTACTCATCTGTGAATCAAATAATCAGGAAAATAAGGGCTGGCCTATTGGCCTGGGTCTCCCAGCATCTTCCAGCAGACTTAATTGGAAGTTAAATACTCTCCCTTTACATCTGTTGTACATAAGAATTTGAGTCTGTTGGGAGCTGTGATGTAAGCTGTGCTTTTTGCTTGAGTGAGATGGCATATTAAAGAGGAGGTGAGAAGGCGGGAACATCAGGAAAAGTGAGTGGAAAGTTTCAGAAGCCATATAAAATTTGTAAAGGGCACCAAACAAACACATAACAATAACACTCCTAGGAGATAACATAGGAGACTATCCAGATGACCTTGAGTTTGGCAATGACTTTTTAGAAACAGCATCAAAAACACAATCTATGAAAAAAAAATTGATAAACTGAATTTCGTTACAATTAAAAACTTCTGCTTGCAAAAGACACTGTCAAGACAAACCATAGACTGGGAGAAAACATTTACAAAAGATACATCTGATAAAGGACTATTAACCCAAATATACAACAAACTCTTAAAACTCAACCATAAGAAAATAAGCAACTCAATTTTAAAATGCACAAAAGACCTGAACAGACACCTCACCGATGAAGATATACAGATAGCAAATAAGCCTATGAAAAGATGCTCAACATCATAGGCGATTAGGGAATTGCAAATTAAAACAGTGAGATTCCACTGCGCACCTATTAGAATAATCAAAATCCAAAACTCTGATGACACCAAATGCTGACAAGGATGTAGAGCAATTGGAGTTCTCACTCATGGCTGCTGGGAATGCAAAATGGTACAGCCACTTTGGAAGACAGTTTGGTGTTTTATTTTCTTTCCATTTCATTGAGATATCATTGGCATACGGCAGAGCGCGTTGAGATGTACTGCATAATGACTTGACTTATATGTATCATGAAATGACTACCACAAGAAGTTTAGTTAATATCCATCATCTCATTTAGAGCAAAGAAAAAAATTTTAAATTTTTTCCTTGTGATGAGAACTTTTGGGATCTACTCTCTTAGCAAATTTCAAATATACCACCCAGCAGTGTTAATTCTAGTCATCACGCTGTACATTGGACCCCCGGGACTTATTTATCTTACAATTGAAAATTTGTACCTTTTGATCACCTTCATCCAATTTCCCTGCTCCCCAGCCCTGGCAGTTTCTTACAAAACTAAACATATTCTTACCATACATATGACCCAGCAATCACATTTATTGGTATTTACCCCAAAAAAGAGTTGAAAACTTAAGTCCTCACCAAGACCTGAACATGGATGTTCAAAATCAGCTTGATTAATACTTGCCAAAACTTGGGAACAAGTGAAATGTCCTTCAGTAGGTGAATGTGGTACCTCTAAACAATAGAATATTACTCGGCCCTGAAAAGAAATGAAAACACATGGAGGAACCTTAAATGCATGTTACTAAGTGAAAGAAGGCCATCTGTAACGGTTACATACAATACCATCCCAATTATTCTGGAACGGGAAAGCGGACACTGTAAAAAGAGCAGTGGTTGCCAGGGGCTGGAGGGAGGGAGGGATGAATGGGTGGAACTAAAGTCACTCAGAGGAGTTTAGGGCAGTGAAACGACACTGTGTGACACTGTAATGATGTCTACACGTCATTATCCATCTGTCAAAACTCATAGAACGTACACCACCAAGAGCGATCCCTGAGGTGAGCTATGGACTTTGGGTGGCTATGATTAGTCAGTGCAGTTTCCTCAACTGTTACGAATGTCCCATCCCAGTGCAGGATGTCAATAGTAAGGGAGACTGTGTGTAAGTGAGGGCAGGGGACACATGGAAAATCTCTGTACTTTCTGTTCAATTTTGCTGCAAACCTAAAACTGCTCTAAAGAGTCATAAGTGCTCTGGAACCATTTGTCAAATGAATGACCCTCCCTTATGCCACCCTTATCTGGGCCTGAGATATAATTTCACCACCATCATTCATTAATTCATCATCTCAGACTGGTCACTCGGGAAACTGAGGCCCGGGCTCATTTCAGGCTGCCTGTATTCAACGACTGTCCAAAATCACTGCACTCAATTTACACACACACCTCTGACAAGGCCAAAAGCCTTGAGTGATCTTGGACTCTTCGACTTCTGTAATTTCCCACATCAAACCCATCAGCAAATTTCAGTGGAATCTTCCAAAAAGATCCAGCATCCAACCACTTCTTTAACTCCAACCACCACCACCCTGGTCCTAGACACTGGCATTCTTTTTTATTTTTAATCCTCACCCAAAGGCATGCTTACTGATTTTAGAGAGAGAGGAAGGGAGGAAGAGAAGGGAGGGAATATATATATATATATATATATATTCCACACTTCATAGCACTGACCACCACGTGGTTTATTATCTGTGTAATCATTTTGTCTTCCTCCACTCCCAGAATGAAAGCTTCACTGGATCTAGTTGCTTTGTTTGCTCCTCATCCCCAAGGCCTAGAACGGTGCATGGCACACAGAGTTTGTGATGAAATCAGGAGGGAGGGAGGGAGAGAGGAAGGGGGGAAAGAGGTTGGCTTTCTGCTATGAGGTCACCATCACCCTGTATGTACCGTTTGCCCAGCACTCTACAAGGCTGAGGATAATCCAAAGGAAAAATGAAGCACTCTCCTTGTCCCTCAGAATCTCACCATCTTCTGAGGAAAGAAAATACACCAAAACAAACTGAGTAAGTAACGGGAAAAAATCACTCTTCTGAATGAAGAGCTGAATGTATTCGAACCCAGACAAGCGTCGTGGGAACCAGAGAAGAAGGAGAAGTACATGGAAACTGGATCCAGGGCTCAGCTGTGCGCATTTCTCAGGTCCGACAGAGCCTGCCCCCTCCCCATAAAGAGGCAAGACACACTGTATCGTGTTCTCTGAAAGGGTCCTGCGGAAATTTGCCCAAATCTTTCTGAAATGCACATTACCCACAGCGTCAGGGGTGTCCGATGACCTGTAAATTCTATCTCCCCGTCAACCCCTCCCCCAACCCACTCTCTTTTTGGGGGGATGAGGAGGGGCAGGGAGCAAAGTCATTTTATGCTTTCCGGGCTCCATTACTGACATTTTACTAGCCTTGGTGAGCTCTCTGTCTCTCCTACTCAATCTCAACGGCCCTTTTTACATTCTTCTCTTTCCTTCTTTTTAATTTTTTTCCTCCCAGGCAGTCTCCACTCTATCTTCTTTCTCTTCCTTATTTCTTCTGGATTTCCCTACCTGGAGCTTTGCATTTACAGCTCACCTCACTGCCCCATTTTTAATAACTACGAAGCGTCCCCGCCGAAAGCGTTCTGTCACAGAGGAAAAATAATACATTCCATCATCTGCCTGCATCCTCCATGCAAGACGAAAGCAGCACCTAGTAAATCATTATCCCTCTTTCTCCTGCAGCCAAACCAATAGACGTGGCCCACGCCATGCTATCTGCCGCCCTGCTCTCTGCCCAGGTGCCTCCCTGCTCTGCCCCATCCCGCCCTCCTACTCATCAGCCTATAAACTTATAAGGAAGAATTTTAATTCAGTGCTACCCTTCTGGAGAAAAGGTGAGGGGGAGATGCCTAATAAGACAGCACATGTGAAGAAATGTTCTTGGCACCCAAAGTAGCATGCCCAGTCTGGACGTGGAGGGGAGCTATAGGCAACCGGAAGAGAAGTTGGGTCTCACCCCAGGTGCAACTGTGTGGGGCCACCCTTCTCAGGAGAGCCTCTATCACTTCTGCCGCCACGAGTGAGTGACTGAGAAGTCCTGCATTTGTCCTCCACAAACTAAAAGTGCCAGTAGGTGTCTCAAGTACCTACAGAGGAGTCAGGAGAGAAGGCATCAACCAACCCACGACTGAGGGCTGAAGAAGATCAAGGGGAAGATAAAGAGGGAAGCCTGCAGCTGTAGCTTGTCTGTCTACTAGGCTTTCTATGGAGGAGGGCATGCACTTGCTGGCGACGCAGCTGGTGTTCATTACAGCCCAAAGGAGTTTAAAAATAAATACAGCCCCCTTGTAGCCACCCCAAATTCAGTACACATTCAGTTCTCACAGAATAGACACCCAGACTTAAAAGTCAACCAGTTTGAAACCCATATTTGCCATTGTTACCGCACAAATGGTTTATTCCTTTGGGGGCCGTAACTAAAACAACAACAGCTTTCATGTCAAATTCCAGGAAATAAAGCATAGACAATAATGGGAGAGTTCTTTTTCCAAATACAAACAAATTAGTGCTGAGGAGCTGAAGGATAGCGGAACAAATTAGGCCCTAGGACTTCCACGGCCTGCCCACCGCACTGAGCAGCTCCGGGCGCATGCTCCGATGCGAGTGGTCTGCGTTTGGGAGCAAATAGGTAACAGAAGACGCAGGCCCACCCGGGAGATGTGGCAAACGTCTGGGAGGATTACACACGCTGGAACAGGGCCAGGAACTGCCTCCCTTCCCCAAACCTGGACTTCGTGGACAACCCCCCACAGTCAAGAATGGATTTTATGCAAGAATCATGCCTGGCGCTCAGCCTCCGGAACCACAGGTTCGGAACTACGTTCTAAAATCATTAATTTTTCACGCCCACTCTGTATTACCATATCGGATCATCTCGGCCCGTCAGAGCATTGCCTAGCATGTTCAACACACAGGAAATATGTGTTGTTAGAATTAATTAACTGTGTTAAAGAGGCCCAGGCTGGGATCGTTATACCACAAGTCTCTTGGTTTCCCACAGAGAAAAGGTCTATTCTTAAAGCACAGTCTGTACCTTCACCCCCAGCCACACATCTGAGTAAGTCGTATGTGAGTTATGACCTAGGCTCTACTATAAAGCGGGTACCTTCGGTCGAACCCGCTTTATAGGCAGGTTGAGTTTAAAATAGCATCTCCTGAAGGTCTGCCCATGGCCAGCAGCCCGTTGTACACACATGATGCCCCAGGGTGTTCACAGACTTCCCTGGAGCAAAAAGCAATGATGAGATTAGCCACAGAGTCTCCTTAGGTGGTTTTATTAAGAAAATCCTAGAGTTGGATTCAAAGATTTAAATCTCATGACTCACTAGTCTGCACCTAGAACCAAATGTGTTCTTCCACCTCTGCCTTATATAATCCCACCACTTTACCCCACGGCATTCAGGAAATCCCAATTTCCACATCCAAAGAGAATGACTGAGCAAGGACAAGGAGGCCAGCTGACCTGGGGGGTCCCAGCAATTTATGAAATTGAAGGACGCCACTGCCTCCTCCAGGGTGTGGGGGGTAAGAGGAGGAGCCAGAGTAGGAGTCAGTAGTAAGACAAGCAAATCACTGGACAGTGTTAGAAAATGAGCTTCCGGTGGCATGGCAATCACCCGACATTTTTCCATGGCACACGTAAACCAAGACAACTTTCCTTGGGATTTACCAGAGCTCTCACTAGTTTGGGACCTGCAGGTATGTTCAGCTTGGCTTCTCTGTCTTTCAGATGGGGCCCTGCTCCCTTCTGCAATGAGTTCCACCCCAGACCATTCCCAGCCACTGACAATCAGATACAGCCTGGCCTATCTGCCCGCCTTGCCTCTCAAGTGGCTGCAGCCATGCTTCTTCATTAAAATGGGATTTGCCATCTCTCTAAAATACTTCCTGTGCGTGGTCTGCCGATGGTTGTCCTATCTCGGCCAAATGCACAGAAGATGTTCATGGGCAGATGAGATGTTATCTCATCTGCAAAGGTTCCATTTACACATACTCTTTTAGGTACCTACCTGTGATCCAGAGGAGCAGTTTCTACTCTGAGTCTCTGGAATCCTAAAGTTGCATGAAAGGATCTCCAAAGATCAAGGAAGCCAAGCTGGCAGAGCTCTGGGCCCTCCGCTTACTCTTCAGATTCATTCTTGGCTTCAACTATTTTCTTTATGTAACACATATTTTATCCTACATAATAATGGTAATATAATACATGTATATGACATGTACATAATCAGATTGTATGTAGAAAAAAATTCCATTGCTAAATAAAAAGCTTTCAACCAGGATTTTACCAAAGTAAAATCTTCATGTGTCAGTGACTAGTTTGTAAAGTTCTACCAGGCAACTGTAATGTGAACACCCAACCACATAGTAGCTTCTCTGATTGAAGCAGGTCTAGGGAGACTAAAGATGCCCACTTAGGACCACCCCTTTCCCCTTAATTCCCTCCCTCTTTCTCACTCTCTTTCCTTGGAGAATAGTTTGGAAATTATTAAACTAGATGGTTTATACAGCTCCCCCAGATTTAATAATCAAAAGATCCCTATATTCCAATAATTTTAGATGAAATGGATGAACACAATAATGATTTTGCTGTCTGGGAATCTAACATTGAAAAGATTCTGAATTACCATTTCAAACCACCACCCAACAGGGGAATATTTAGGCAAGGCAAGATATTAGGCTATGTTGAAATCAGATTTCATTGCATAAGTGTGTAGACGAGCTTCAGACGGGGTTTTCTGATTTTGTGGGTGTGTTGTTTTCATTGTGGCCACCAGCCTCTTGGAGACCAAGCAAGATCCTTCCATTCAGGGTTGGGACAAGCAGAGCATTTCCGGCAATGGAGTAACAACGGTGGAATTATACCACCAGGTGGTCTTCTTTCACGAGCTTGTCATCCCAAACCCTGTTACTTTCAACATCCAAAGGAAACCACTTGTTCCCAACCAAGAAGTTTAATCATCAGCCTAAACACTGTTATCCAGCATGCGGACCTTGTTTTCTATCACTACGTCACCACTACTTATACCCGTAAAATCTAAAAATGAAGGCTGGCCCACAATGTGGCCATTTTCAGTGATAGCAATCTTCTTCCACCCTGCCCCAAAAAAGACATTTTTAACAAAAGATTTTGCCCTCCCCCCAGAATTATGTAAAGCATTTCCACTTGTCTGGATAAATGTCACCTAAATATTAAAATATTTGGGCTTTGATTTGTATGTGGGTTTTTTTAATTTATGTAAGTGATGAAAAGATTGCAAGTAAGTAGAGCTTTTGGTTGAAGACATTTGTTTTCTTTTCTCTTTATTGTCTGGCTCCCTTTACTCATCTATTAAACAGAGAAGGTGCGTGAAATATGCCCGAGGAGTTTCCGACTTGCCAAAACTCAAGACATGAAATCCATAAGCTTGGAACCATTCTGACTAAGGCAGAGTGGCCGACTTCTGGGGGGCCTTCCCGGAGTACTATACGAACTTCTGCCAATTTTCTCTAAGGATCCCTCCAACCATAAAATTCTATGACTCAACTGCCCCCTCAGTCTCTAAAATTGGGCAAGAGAAGAAAATAACTATTGAAAGAAGCAGAAAGCCACGTTTGTCACTAGCTTGTTAAAGCAACCATGCAAGTTATCTTGTCTCCCCTAACTCAGTGTTCTAGATCTACAAAATGGAGGCAGCGGGGAGCAAACTAGCTAATGATGTGGGTAAATTATGCCCCTTTCTCTCAATGGCATTGTTATGCCTCTTACACAGCCACCACCCTCTATCCTAACACCAAAACGTATGGGTAGAATCACAGACAGGCAGTAAGAAGAGGGTAAAGGCGTCGTCCGTGGAGGCAGGGTGAGCTGGGGTCAGAAGACAGGATGGGACAGGAAACAGGAACCTCCGAATTGGATAGGCAGGAGTAATGGATGGCTCCAGCTGGTCTCCTCGGGCCTCATCTGTGCCAATTTGATTGGACACAGTTAAAAAGGAAGAAAGAAAATGCCAATAAAAAAAAAACCAAAAGATAAAGATAAAGAGCAGCTCTGCCAAATGGGTGGGCAGGGATCTGGTCCCTGCCAGGGGAGGAGGCCAGAAGCCTGGGAATATGTCCCCAAACCAGCCAAGCCCACTCTCCTCAACTGCACACACGGAGCTCAGCTGTGCTTTCTGCACCTTGAACCCATTTGAGGGACTTTTTTTTTTTTTAGCAAGCTTGGCAAATTATTATATTAAAAGAACCTAACAAGAAAAGAGAAAAAAATAAAATTTTTCAACATAAAAAAGTTTTTATCCTTTTAATGTAACCACACAAAGAATTTTCAAACTTCATTCATCTGTTAAATCAGTTCTCATGCCACCCACGTTTCCTACTGCAGCCTTTCTGTCCCTGCAGCTCCCCCATCCTCCCCTCCCCCAGCACAACCCCTCCTTCACCACTCCCCTGGCCTCAAACCCAAGCGTCCACCTGAATCAAGCAGCAAGACTCACCCTGACCAGTGTGGCTCAGTTAGTTGAGCATCGTCCTGCAAAGCAAAAGATCTGCAGTTCAATTCCCAGTCAGGGCACATGCCTGGGTTGTGGGTTTGGTCCCCAGTTGGGGTATGGACAATTGATGTTTCTGTCGCATATCTTTCTCTTTCTCCCTCCCTTCCCCTCTAAAAATAAATAAAATCTTAAATAAAAAAAAAAAGAGACAACAAATACACACACTTTGCATGTATTCACTTGCATATTTACACAACTCTACAGCTTCCTCTATCCCTCACCAAAACGCTAACATCTAACAGAGACGCCAGCCATGAGCTCTGGGTTGCCCCACACCCTCTTCCAGGGAAACTGCCCTGTGCACAGCTTCTGTTTAGGGGGTAGCTGCAGGTGATGGTTATTCCACCAGGTAACGCCACCTGAGCCCTAGCTGATGGGACCCAAAGTAGGAAATAAAAGGTCTATGACAAATGACCCTGAATACAGCTGGCTGAAAAGTAAGTTGGACATACTAGTTTTATCTCTTACAACATCCATTTTGTTCTCACTTCAATACCTGGCGTGGGCTGAGAGTATGCACATAACGCCCACCTCACACACACTTGGATTGCCCTTTGTATCCTCCTGCCTAAGTCTTTTCTTTGGAAGAGCAAGTACCAGAAGATAAGCTTCTGAAACCAGTCATATTCAGGGAGCTGCGTTCCCACCAGCCCTGGAGAGATTTCAGAGATCAGTGTCCTGGAATAGGCCTGTTCTGTCTACAGAAGGAAGTGTGATAATGCAGGAATGTGGGTCACCATTGCCCCAGGGACAGGGAGAGAGGAAGAGAAGAAAAAAAGCAGAGTTAAAGGTCGTGAATAATTACTACTTGATAATGCCATCTGTTTGTGCCATTGAACTTGCACACCGTGATGGGACTTTGAAGTCTGGGTTCTGTGTACCCTATACAGCCTTGGGTTGAAAGCTAGACTATAGTCTGGTCTTCCCAAATTTTCTCATTATAGTTAGCAAGTGCAAGTATCATTGAAATTCCAAAGAGGCTCAAAATCTACATCTCTATGCAGTTTCCCCAACCATTCCCTCTGATTCTAGGGTGGGTTTGGAAGCAACCCAGATTAGATCTCTCAAAGGACCAAGTAAGAAGGAGAGGGAGGAAGAGAGAGGGAGGGAGGGAGAGAGAAAGGCTCTGAGTTTTTTAAGTTGGGCCTAACCAATGAGAATGAGCTTTACATCATTTGTCAAAGCAGGAGAAAGCTGAAAAAGTTGGAGGCTGACTCTATGGCCCTTTGCCTCCTGCCTACCTCTGATGTGCGCAGGAGAAGACAGGAAGAGGCTGCTGCATAAATCTGTTGGGGGAAAAGGAAATCTCGTTTATAGTTAGGCAGCTGCATCTCTTTTCACTCAAAGTGAAATGGTGTCCAATTTTCAGGGACAGAGTTGGAAGAGACCATTCGAGAATTCAAGAGATGGATGCTGAGAGTGACCAGGAAAGCTCTTTACTCCCTCGGGCCTCGCTGTGAAACCAGAGGAGAGCAGCTTCGGAGAGCAAATGTCTTTGGGAGCCAGGCCTGGAAGGTCAAAGAACAGAGCAGATACTTGTTACAGGGGACTACCGGTGTGCAAACACTCTCCTGCCGGGGGAAGAAATCCCAAGTTAGATGGAATACAGGGCTTCTTCTCACGGAAGTCCAAGAGGCGGCAATGTTCCTCTTTCCCCTTCCTGTCAATTAGAGAAAGGACATGTGGCCTAAGTGTGGCCAACCAGAAACTTCCACAGGGGTTTCCCTCTAAGTTAAAAGCCAACGATCAGTTAGAGATTATCAGGAGAACATTCCCGTGATGGCTAGTTTCTAGGGCCAGTCGTGTCCAGGAGCGTGACTGTAGAAGCAGCACACTAAGCCCACTACTCCCATGGAAGGACCTTGGCTGGGCCTTGTCTCCTGTCATGTGTGCCCAAAGCTGCTCCACTAACCCTCCCTTAGATTTCAAAAGCTACCAAATACCCATCCAATAAATTTAGTTTCTGCTTAAGTTAATCAAATTGTTCCCTTTTCCTTACGACCAAGAACCCTGGCAAATGCTGAATTATAACAGGAAATGTGTTTTTAAAAAAAATCTTCTGCTGGGTGTGAGGTGCCCATATATAACCCCTGAAGTGCCGGGAGCTCACCATGCCCTCCCTGGGCAGTGAGCAGGTAACTGAGAAAATTATTCCATTTGTACTGTGTTAACCGCAGGTACCACATGGGACTCTGCTCATAACACACAACTCAATCATTTTCCCTCTGGGAGATGACACGCTCACACTCAACCCACATGCATTTCACACTCTAGATGACTTACTTTTCAATGACATCCTGCTTTTTAATTCCATTTATGCCAATGCTTTGCCAGCAAATATATGTTTCAGAAATGTGAGTGGTCTCCCTCCCATGACCCACAGGCAAGGACCTGGAAAAGGGGTTGATCTCAAAAGCTTCCCCCAGTTTCCACCCCACCACACAGCTCTCTGAAGGCAGGTTGTTCTTCCCCCTTTTCACCAGGAACGCCTGCCCCACCCCCCAGGACCTGCACCCAACAATCACCACTGCACCTGACTAGCTTCTCCTTCTTTCACATGCAGCTCAGGCACCACCAACTCCACGAAGTATTTGCCGACCCTTTGAGGCCGTGCAAGCTTCCATTATGGCACCTGCACATGCATCGTACCTTATTTATGTGTCTGTCTCCCCAGGTAGATCCTCGGTGGCTGGCACTGTGCCTTACTCACCTTATCAATACCTGATGCAGTTCTTGGCACTTAGAAGGGTTCAAAAAGTGTCTGTTGAGTAAATCAATCAATGAATGAGTGAGTGAATGAGTGAGTTACTACTGAGATCTACTCCATATCTGAATATTCACGAATGCCCCTCCAGCCCCAAGATCTGTGAACCATTGAGCTTTCCTTCATAAATCCCACATAACAACAGTAGTCATGGCTAATATTTACTGAACAAGTTAGCAAGCCACCATTCTGTTAAGCACGATATGGGGTTATCTCATTCAAGCCCATCAAATGCTGACTGCCATGTTTGGGTGGGAGCTGTACAGTAAGCAAATGCTCAGTCTCATAGGTGACTAAGGGTCTGGATAAGAGTATGGAGCAACTTAAAAAGGAGGCAGCAAATAAAGAGAGAAGAAAGAGGCCAAGCAGTTGGATGTGGTTTTCCTGCCAAATGAGACTTGAGGAGCAAGCCAGGGGAGAACATTGAAAACGAGGTCACAATTGTTGAATGCTCCCCTGTGAATCCTCACAAAACCTCATGAGCAGGAGATTGCTATTCCCATTTTACTGAGGGGGAAACAAAAGGCCCAGGAAAGTGAAGGAATCCATCCAAGGTCCTACTCAATGCAGGCAAGAGTCCAAAAGCCCAGGTCTGTTTGATTGCCCGGGCAGGCTCAGTCTGCGCCCCAGGAGAGTCAAGGTCTGACAAGGGAACAGTCCCCAATGCAAAACAGAGCTTTGTCCTATAGTTGGCTCCAGCCTATTCCCCTAAAGGAAGCAAGGGAGCTGTCATCAATAAACTCCTGCAATCCAAGTGCAGCTTGCAGTTTCCCAGGGGACCTGTACTGTTTTCTAGACGAACCTACCCAGGCTGAGAGTCGCAACAGGCAGAGTCTGAGAACTTGAAGGCAAGGCCTCCATTAACTCTTTGTTGGCTGCTGGTTGGGGGACTTTGGAAACTGTGAAGCATTAAACAAATATTGGATACCGTCATTAAGGCCTTCATGGGCTCTCAGATGTGGTCTGGCCCTAGATGTTGCTCCTTTCAAGCCCATCCGCAGTCTTCAAAATGGACAGCATGTCTCATCTAAGCCTGACACAACCTCTCCAATACTTCCTGGACTGTTTATTTGTTCTAAGCATCTGTTTAGTTAGAGAAACAGCAAGAGCAAGGAGACCGGCCTCCTCTGCCTACAAAACTCCCCTTCAGCTGGACAGATGGGCCAGAGAGCAGGACTCCCAGGAATAGGGATACTAAACAAGAGGCAGATGGCTGGCTGACCCGGGCAATCGGACTCCACGTGCCGGAGGTTGAGCAACATCACGGACAGCTCCTTAAACGGCCCCCTCCCCATCACCATGCTGACCCCTCTGGCAAAGAGCTGGCGGCTGGGATGGGCATCACTGCTGGGAAACGGACGGCTCCCGGCCTCCCCCACCATCCCGCCTTCCCTTCCCACACTGGCTGGGCCCAGCACTGCAGTCATCAGCAGTGCCTGGAGCCAGGGCTCCGGTCAGCTGACAGGAACCTCGCACAAGTCTGGGCGGCCTTGACCCCACCTTCTAAGACATGGGACCGACTGGAGAGTCCAGGCTGTGCTCCGGCTTCCTGTACCTGGCCTGGGCTGACCGACAAGGAGGTGCCCTGCTCTCCTGTGTTCCCATGCTCAGGAAGTCTGATTTCTTACTCGGAATGCCTTCCTCCCACCCTCCCTCCCCATCCCCAACACAGATGGAGGCACAATCTTGGAACCCCAGTCTTTCCGAGACTTGTTCTCTGTGAAGGCTCTCAACTCCTGGGGTCAAGTTAAATACCCTCATTTTTTATTTCCTCTTGCTCCCTGTGTCCACCTCTATTGAGAGGCTATATGGTGGGGTAATTAAGGGACAGACCCGGGGAAGAGCGCCCGGGTTCAGCCGCAGTAATGCCACTTATCAGCACAGAGTCGTTCAGAGGTGATCCGAGTTAACAGAGGCAGAAGGCAATGGCAAAGTACTTGTATGTGTATATGGACATACATATGCAAACACAGGATATGAATTATATATAATCTGATATGCTATAGAATATATACATATGTTTATAAATATATGTGTATATATATGTATGTATATTATTGACTTACTATGTATAGTTTATAATTTATACATACAAATTATATATTATTGCATATTTTAAAATGTGTATGTTACCCTGGCTAGTGTGGCTCATTGGATTGAGCACGGGGCTGTGAACCAAAGGGTCACCAGTTTGATTCCTAGTCAGGGCACATGCCTGGGTTGCAGGCCAGGTCCCCAGTGGGGTGTGCGCAAGAGGCAACCAAACATTGATGTTTCTCTTCCTCTCTTTCTTCCTCCCTTTCCCTCTGTCTATAAATAAATAAAATCTTTTTTAAAAATGTGTATGTTATTAGTTAATACATTAAAACTAGTACTATATTATATATTCATAAATATATTATAGATAACATACTACTGATATTTTCCAGGATGAATACTATGATGTCAAAACATCATTTTTTTATTTGTCTGCATTCTTCACTGGACTATGGGCTCCTTGAGAGCAAATGCCATGACTTCTATTTTATCTAACCCTATGCCAGGGTTTGGAACATAGTAGGTACTCAATAATGAAGTGACGAACGAATAAATACCAAATTACTGTGTTGCCCATCCCAGCATGTATACTATCAACTGAGGCAGAGAGGTCCAACTCACTATCCACTTCTCCCCAGTCTTTTTAATTTCCCAAAAGAATCTCAAGTGAAACGTTCCAGTCGAGGCCTGGCTTTAATTTTAAGAGATAAAGAGAGCCAAGTGCTGGAGAAATGCCTTATCCCAGTTTTCAAGCCCTTTTCTCCTTATTCCCCCAAGACGCCCACTTCTGCCTCCTTCCCTGGCCCCTCCCAGGCTACGCCCTGGGCGTCCCTCCTTTCCCACACAGCCTGTGACACCTCTGCCTGCTCCCAGGGACTCGGAGGAAACCAGCTACCTCGGCGGCCAGGCCGGCTGGTGCCATTCCCACAGCCATCATCCAGATCCTTCAACACCAACCGGCTCTGCTTGGAAGCGGCCCAAACGCCTCCGACGCTGAGAGTGACATTCAAACCAGAGCCTGGCCCGCGTGGCTGCAAGGACCACACACAGCAGGACATGCGCACCCCCACCCTCGGGCCTCTCTCCCCACCCAGGCCGCACACAGACACCCACCTCACACAGGAGTCCCCCTCTCAGGGGCACCCTGCCGCCTCTGCCTGTGGGCGGAAGCAAGGCTGTTCAGCACACAGCTCACTTAACACTGTCGTTTCGGAGTGTGCAGAACCTCCTGTCTGCCCCACGTCACGCTCAAGTGCTTTGGGGGTAGCAGGAAGGCAAGCAGGAGCCTTAAGCGAAAAGACCACCATTACGTTGTATAATGTGGAATTCAAATGGGCGCTATAAACGTCAGGGCCTGTCCGTGCTAGGCCCGATTTAGGGGTGAAAAAGACACCAGTCGTCCTCATTTTTAGGCAGGAATGGGGTTTAGATAACCAGTGGTTTCATGAGCATGCTTTGTGCCGCTTCCTTGCGCCCTCCCCCCACTCTCGGGTTCCCCCAGAACAGCTCCACCTGGGTTTGTTTTATATAAGAATTTGTAAGTAAACATTAGTTTGCAGCAAGAATGCCATAGCTGAAAAGTAATGTGCATGCAGTTCCCATATCTCCACTTCTACGGAGTATCCAACTATATGGGCTCGACCTGGAGAAGATTCAGCCCATGTTTCCCCCACCCCTCTGCCCCCTCTGTGCACGCATGCGCACTCCCAAAGGGGACCACTCTCCAGCTGAGGCTTGTCCTTGGCTGGGAAAAGGCTGCTGTAGTTATCAGACTTAAATGGCAAAGAAGGCCAAGGTGGCCACCAATCTTTGCTCCGGGGTATTTTGTCTGGGAAGTGTGTTTATACTTCAGCATCAGGCTCCTTACTGAGCTGAGATGCAGCCTCCTCTGACCCTGGGGTCACTGCATCTTACAGGTTTCTGCAACCCCAGAACTCCTGGTTGGGAAATGAGGGTGGACGGTAGGGAGGATGCAATCTTGAGACTATTGTTGGGAAAGAGAGGAATCTGCAGGGTAAACCACTCTGCTGTTCTCAAGTTCCCGTGAAAACTCCGCGCTAGAGGGAAGGATGCATCTGACCTTCCGTAAGCTGTCACTAGATACCACTGCGTGCACGACCCAGCCTGTGTACTGGGAGGGGATGAAAAGGAAAGATTTCCTGTCTACAAGGATCCAAGGTCTCACTGGAGAGATAAGACCACAGCCGCCCTCGGGTCTTTTGTATCACTCCAAAGCCGTGTGTAATCAGTGCCGAGGCAGGGAGGGCTCAGGAGTCTTCATGGAGAAATGGGACTCCTTTGGGGTGTTAAAGTACTCGCTCAGGAAAAAGGGTGGACAGAAAGCGTTTCAAGGAAGAAAATGTAACCTGAAGAAGACTAGAGTGGAAATGAGCAGGAAGTTCCTACAGGATGCTGAACAGAGCAACAGAGCTACATTTGGGGTATGACCGAGAAAAAACATCAGCACGGGTGGCCAGTAGCTCAGCTGGTTGGCTGGAGCGCAGATGTGCCAGTGTGTGGTTCGACCGGGTCAGGACCCAGACAAGTATAGCCAATGAATGCATCAATGAGTGGAACGATAAATGGATGTTTCTCTCTCTTTCTCTGTCTCTATCTCACTCCTGTCCTCTCCCTGTAAAGTCAATACATTTTTAAAATTATACTTCAAAAAATTAAAAAAATGGAACTGCCAATGATCTAGCAATTCCACTTCTGGGAATTTACCTGAAAAAAACCCAAAACATTATTTAGAAATAATATATCCACCCTATGTTCACTGCAGCATTATTTATAATAGCCAAGATGTGGAAGCAGCCCAAGTGTCCACCAGTAGATGAGTGGATAAAACAACTATGGGATACTTACACAATGGAATACTACTCGGCCATGAAAAAGAAAATTTTACCCTTTGCAACAACAGCATGGACGGACCTGGAGAACATTTTGCTAAGTGAAATAAGCCAACCAGAAAGAGACAAATACCATATGATTTCACTCCTATGTGGAATCTAATGAACAAACTGAACTAACAATCAAAATAGAGACACACTCACAGACAGAGAGCAGGCTGACGGCTCTGGGGGCGGGGTGGGGGCAGCTGGGGAGTGCAGGGATAGAGCTAAAAAAAGAGCTCATGGACACAGACAACAGTGTGGTGACTGTGACGGGGAGGGGTGGGTGGGTGTGGAAGAGGATATAAGGGAGATCAATGGTAATGGAAAAAATACAATTAAAAAATTTAAAAACAAAAACAAATAAATAATGGATTCACTCCCATCAAATCAAACAAAAAATATTTTTTAAGAAAGAGAAAACACCAGCATCATCAAGTGACTATGACTGATTACTTAGTGTAAGGCACCTTGTTGATTGATTTGCATAAATAATATCTCACTATTTCTAATCATCCTGGGAAGTAGGTAGTGTTGCCCCAGATTTTTAGAGGAGGAAGGTGAGCCCAATGAGCTTAAGTTACTTGTCGAAGGCCCCATCCCTACTTCCTTTCCCCAAACAACATCTGAGCTTCATCTTCTCAAATCCCCATGTTATCCGGGCCCAACCTTCACAGCATCCACGACAGCTCGAGGAACTCACGTACTTTCTGCTACTAGATCCGGAAAGCGGTGGCAGCAGATGAAACTAAGACTCTCCTCACTGTTTCCCCACAGCACATACCACCTTTAATAAAGCGAGCGATTTCTTCATTCATTCCGCTCATTCATTCACGTAGTAAACTGTGACCTGAAGGAAGGAGATAGGAAAAGTCTTGAATTTCAATTAACCACCGAAGTAGCCAAACCCTGGTTCTCTAGGAAAGGGTCAGGTGGGGCCATGCCAGCTGAGGACAAGGGTGCAGAACTAACACTGACTAAGCAAACAGCCCTGAGCCGCGAGGAGACGGTAACTGGGTGTCTTCCCTGTGCAGCGCCTTTGTTTCATTTCATCCAAACGCCAGCCTGCAGGGTAATGATTATTCTGCCCACTACATGAAGGAGAGCCCCTCTGGCTGAGAAGTTAAGCAGTTGATCTAAAATTGCACAGCTAGTGAAGGATGGAGCTCAGATGCAAACTCGGGATCTGCCTGGTTTCCGACACTGGGCGGCTACCACTCTAAGTGCTGTATTTTGCATAAGGCCTGTGTACCAGAGCTGCCATAGGAGAAAAAAACAAACAAACAAAAAAGGAACTGTCCAGAGAGAGAAACCACTCTCAAATGGTCAGCTCACTCTCCTGAAGAGAAGCCACTGGCCACACTCCGCCTCCACAGGGGCACTCTCCACAACCTCTGAGCTTGGGGGGCTGGGGCACCACAGCGCCAGGGCAGGCGGGACTCCTCCTGGGAGAAGCCTGGGCTCCTGCCCTTTAGGGGCTTCCTTGAGACACCAGGCCCCCTCAGCCCCCACCCTCTCTGGGCTCGCCCCTTCCCCACAGTGACTGTCTCAGAAAATAGCGAGGTCAGAAGTGTAGCATCAGCCCTTGGGCAGCTCAGTGTGTGAGCATAAGGAAAAGCTGAGCTTGCTGACAGGCACTGAGCCATGTGATCAAACCCCAAACCCAGGTGCTGGGGACTGAGGATGCATTGGAAGAACAAGATACCTGGCAGGTATTTTCCTGAAATTTCAGGAAAACAGAGGGGCACTGGGACAGGGGAAACCCAGTCTACTTTTTCTCCCTGTTCCAGCCGCAGGCAGGCCTTCGTGCTGCAGTAACTGTAGCAGGACCGAGAGGCAGAGGATAGGAGGTCGGGGCTCCAGGGAGTCCCAGCAGCTCCACTCCTCTGCCCTCGGCTTCCCCACCCGTCATCTGCAAGTGCAAGTTCAATGTGGAGCTAACAGCCAAGTGACTGTAAAATCGGTCATCCAAACCCGCCCCTTCTTGAGGATGCAAGGAGGCATTGTTAATGATTATGCTGGGGAGACAGATGTAAACTGGAAGTGGGGCAAACCAGGGCATCTGGTCCCCTAGTTACAGGCCTCAGGGCAAAGTCTGCTCAGGGACAGCCGTGAGGACTTTGCCTTTTAAGGAAAATCAGCTGCTGTCTGGGTCAGGCAGCTTCTTCCAGGGACTTCTTTGGAGCCCTGAAGGGTTTCGTCTCTTTCTCTTCTCTGGTAAGAGGTTAGGAGTCAGTGAAAACAGATAGGAGGAGATTAAAGATACTGACTACCAGTAACCCGGAAACTCAGAAACATATAGTGGCGGTTGTCGTACGGACAATGTGGTTACGCCGGTGCCGTTTCCCCGAATCCCCTGCCCTGGGTGGTTCCTGGGTTAGAGTTGGCCAGAAGTGGGACTTGCAGTGGTTTCAGAGACACAAGTGGGCAGAGGCTGTCCCAGAACTACCTATGTCCCTGCTCATCCTCCACGCTCTGTGCAGCTTCTCGTCACCAGCACTGCCCTCCAGGGGGCACCCCAAGCCATTCCCAGGCGTGTCTTCGGGTCACCTTCCCCACCTGCTCCCACTTCACAGCACCACTTAGGCAACTGGGCTTCTCAAATTGACCATAACTTCCACTCTGCCCAGCACATCCCACATCATATCAGAATCCATTTCGATAAGAAATCTCTTCTCCCATAACTCATAATAGATCTGTTTCCCTGATTAAATGTGACTGACACATATAGAGAGACAAGACTTTAAACATCAGGACAGGTGCAGGCAAATTATATGCAAAGGCAGCCTGGCCTCCCGTCACCCCCACCCACATTGGTGACTTCCAAGAAGGGCCTCGGAGGAGAGCTCAGGTGAGGAGGGCTGGGAGGTAAAGGAAGAGGAGTCCAGGCTTGGGGACCACAGGTTCCTGGAACCAAATCCTAGTTCTGCCAACTAATAGCTCCCTTGGGCAAGTGGATAACTTTCTTGAGTCTCAATGTTCTCCTCCATCACTTCTCTCCCTCTGCAATACCCAACTACACCAAAAAACAAACAAGGACCTGAATGTACTGCCTCCTGCCTCCTGACATGCCATCCCAATGATTCTCCACACTGGCCACAATTCCACACCCAAGGGGCAGCGGCCGGGGAAGGAAGAATGTCCACAGCTGGACAAGCAAGGGCTGGGTTGAAGGAGGAGGCGGTAGAAAGATCCAGGAAGGAGCAGGGCACAGGGAGCATCTGCGAGGAGAGAGGTGGCCTCACCTGGCCTTCCCCAAGCTGCCTGACTGGGACGCTTCCATGGGATGGCTTTCAGAGTAGATAGTTCACCACTTTTCCTGAGATCCAGGAGTGAGACTCTCACTGCAGATCAGCCTCTGGCACGCAGTGTGGTTTCAGCCAGCTGATTCACTGTCCGCCACCTTCGGCGCTGCTGAAAGGGGACAGACCGGGTCTGCCCAGGTGTCTCCTCCCCTCCACGTGGGCACTGACACCTCAGATCTCTGCGTCACTTCTTCCACCGCAGCTGGAACTAAACCTTGCGCTTTGCGAAACAGGAACAAAGACTACGTGGCATCCCAGGAGCTGGCGGCGACCAGAACAGACGCACACGCCACAGAGACTCAGAGACCTCATCGAGCTTTGAGATCTGATCCAGAGCTTCACGTCAGCTCCCAAGGGGGTGGTTTGGTGTGACAGAGAACACCTCATTCATTCTGGGAGTGTGTGCATAGGAGATGGGGAAAAGGTGTTCAAAGGCACAGCCCTTGAGGAGCAGAGGTAGGGAGTCAATATTGGGATCTCTGGGATGCCCCAGAAGACCCTCGGTTCAACCTCTGCACTGTGGACCCTGCCCAGGATGCTCAGTGGGCCAACCACACTCATCAGTAGAGACCCAATGGCAACCTCAGGTGCCGCCATCTGTGTGGCCACAAACCAAATGCAGCAGCCTCTTTACCCGGATTCTGATATTAAATCAATAAGTGCAACTTGCCTCAAGCCCACTAAGAACCTTCAGAGATCTGCACTCCAGAACAACTTGGCATTCGGCACACTGAGTCCCTGCAACCTCTGCTTAGAACTCAGCATCTCAAAGTTTTCTAGCCCCAACCAATCTCTCATCAGCCGATCGACCCTCCGCTTCTGCTCTAGCACCCCTCTAACCTTCCGAGAAGGGATCCTCATTCCAGGTCAGAACGAGTGGTTCTCAAAGGGGAGCTCCCACACCAACAGCATCGGCATCGCCTGCAAACTTGTCGGAAACACAAATCATTGGCCCCCACCCCAGACCTGCTGAATCAGAAATTCTAGGAGTGAGCCCAGCAGTCTGTGTTTTCAGAAGCCCACCATGTTTAGGAAGCACTGGCCTAGACTTGTGATCTCCTCTCCCTCCATCAGAGCCAGAATAGGAGAGTGCAGGAGGTACTGGGAGTTAGGGAGCCAGACAGAGCCCCAGGGCCCTGCTACACTTTGGGGCCGTGGCTGAAAGTAAGAAGAAGGTCTGTTTGCTCTCTGATGACCTAATAGGAAGCCTGGCTTTCCCCAGGTAGCAGAAGTTCAAGCTTCTGTCCCTTTGTAAGCCTAATCTGCCTCCAGAAGAGGCTGACCATAAGTCACTGCAAATATCACAACAAGCTCTACCACAGAGCAGATGCTCCTGAGATCTAAGCCATTTGACTAGAGATAACGGGCAGCCAGAAGTCATCAGCTGGAGCCACGTGGATTCTGCAGGGGGATGAGGCCCCTTGACCTGAGCCCCAGTGTGAGAACCAGGCGTGTGCTGCATTTGAGCCAGCATGCAGGGCACCAGCCAAAGGGGAAGGACAGGCAGGCTCTTTCCCTGTGCCAGCTCAGAGCTCAGCCTACAGCCAACTTGCGCTGCTGGGGAGATCCTGAGTTCGGAGTCCGGAGCCAGAGTCACGGGGGGTATCTGTGCACCTGCCCAGGTAACAACTGTTTCCCTGTTTACAATAGTCCTGCGGGACTTGCGAGTGCAGTCCCATAGGCTCTCAGAGCTCCGAGCATCGGAGGCCCATCCTTCAGGCGGCGGCTTTGATGGTTGGGGTCCTAGATGTGTGGTACTAGTTCTTCACGGCTCAGGGAGAAGCTGGGAATTGGGGGTTGCTTCCCACTTGCCAAGCACTGCACTGCAGCTGGAGTTTGTGGCGAGAGCGTTTCTCAGCCTTTCTTACGCATTGCAATGTGGGTATTTTCTCAGGCGCCTGATGTGTAGGAGTTACGCAACTCAGTTTCTGGTTTTCTCTCAGAGAGAGATTGACCCGTGTATAGTTGTGTATTCACCCACGGCAGAAGGGACAGTCAAGAGCCTCCTATGTCATCATCTCGGTGAGCAGAGGTGGCTGCGTGGAAATCAATTCACTTTCCCAGTTTGCCAAGGCACAGGGTACACATAGCCTCTCCCAAGTATGAAGTTATCAGCTCAGGAGAGAGAGAGGGGGGTAGAGTGGGCCTAGCTCATAAATTCTGCCAAAGTGGCAGAGGAGGCCCAGACACAAGGGGTAGGTCAACGGTGTGGGACTGCCGGGGCCTGTGGGAGGGCGGTAAACAACCACCCACACGGGACAGTGGGTCTGGAGACACAGGGAATGTACACGTGCATATATTACCTGACAGTGCAAGACACGTTCATGGACGTCACCTGTGATGCTTTCTGTGCTCTGTCCCTTATTGGCAATGCACTGTGCAAGAATTTAGTGAGCGTGTTTTTCTTAACACAGCCTTTTCCATTTTCATCCATCACTTCAAGGTGATGTTTTGCCTCAAATTATTTGTGATCTGGATTTGCACCAAATACACCTGTACTTTTAGCATACCCCAAAGCAGTAAGCAGAAGGATTCCACTTTTTTAGGAAAGGACATAATATTGTCTGGGTTTCCTTTTTTTTTTTTTTAAAGATTTTATTTATTTATTTTTAGAGAGAGGAGAAGGGAGGGAGAAAGAGCAATGTATGGTTGCCTCTCACATGGCCCTCACTGGGGACCTGGCCCGCAACCCAGGCATGTGCCCCAACTGGGAATCGAACCGGGACCCTCTGGTTCCCAGCCCGCGCTCAATCCACTGAGCTACACCAGCTGGGCTCTGGGTTTCCTTTTTTATGGTCCCTGTAGATAAAGAAATATATATAGTCCCCTGGGCCCAGGGGACTGCAGAAGGGAGTGTGCTGGGAATGACAAAAGAGCCCACTGAAGTCCCCACAAGTAGACAGTGCTCTATACGCCCAGAGCACAAAGCCACTTCGGGACGTCGCCAGTCAAGAAATACCTTTCCGTGTTTTCCCAACACACACACACACACACACACACACACACACACACACCCTTGTCTGACCACTCCCCTCCACTTCCCACACCTGGAGGGAACAGGCACCAACCAGGAGGGGAGGGAGATGAGAAGCAAAAGCTGAAAAATAGAGATGCCAAGCACATCCCGACTCCCCCCCCCACCCCCCCCCACCGCTGGCTTCCCCTGAGCCAAAGGAGGGGAGGAGCTTTAACATTCAATTTGTTTAGTTCAGAATTTTGATTATCTTTGACAGGACATTGCAGTTTCTGAATTGAGGGTGTTGGATTTACCGTATTTTTCAGTGCGTACTGCACACCCATGTTAATTTGGCCCAAACTTTCAGGGAAAAAAATCTTTCGTTTTAATTTTTTAATTCAATGGTTCATTTATTTATATGTAGATACTTGGTTTTTTGTATTCTAAAGGAATTTTAGCATTTATTTTTGAACATATTATTGTACACTAAATTTATGTAACAAATAATTACAAAACACAAGAACAGATACAAGGCATTTCAGGCACTTCCCATGTATAATGCGCATCCTTATTTTTCCCTCCAAAACTTGGGCAAAAATGTGCCCATAATCCATGGCAAAATACAGTATAAAGATGTTGCTAAGAGGTACCTGCTGAAGTTTCCTTCTAGGGCAAAGGAAGCTCACGCCCCCTGAATAATTTTAAAGGGATGATAGACACAGAACACACACAGATATTCTCAGCATTCTGATCAGGTCACGCGTTGTCAGTGTTTACAGGGTGCTCGCCACGTACCCAGCGTCTTCCCTGCACGTCTGATGTCACCCTCACGAGAGCCACCCTGGGGATCAGGTGCTGGTGTCCGCACTTCACAGCCCAGGATGCTGAAGCTCAAAGAGATTACCAAACTTTTCCGATGACGCACAGGTGTCCGTGCACAGCTGAGACTGAACTAACGTGTCTTTGGATTCCAAAGCCCTGGCCCTTATTCATCTCAAATTCACTGTATTCTTTCTACCTGGGGGTTCATCATAGACCTAAAATGTGGGGGTGGGAAGCAGGGAACACCCCGTGTGTTTGTTTGCATGTGGCAAGATGCCCCAGAACCTATAAATTCTGGCTGTCTCTTTGATACGCAGCCCTCGCCTTCCCCACAGCCCAGGCCGCTTCCCCGGCCGACGCAGGCCCCACACAGGCAACAGTGTTCAAAGTGAGCTTTCAGCTCCAGCCTGGGACAGAGATGTGAAGTATAAAGGGTGCTCCTTTTTTTTTCCTCACCACATACTTTGGAGTCAACCGCACTTTAAAGAGAAAGTTAGATTGGTGGGGTTGGTTAAGGTCCAAGACAAATGTCAGATGTTTGTTTTTAAACCAGGCCTCCAGAGCTGAACACCCAGCAAGCTGCGAAAGGCGAAAATTGCCCTTTGCAGGCATCCATGGGCAGTGAGCGGGCTCCTTAGACTGAGGCAGGTTACCTCATCCAGTCTAGGGACTGGGGCGTCCAGACAAAGTCAGGTGCTAGTACAAATAATGTGGTCAAACTTTTAAACAAATTCCATTTCCTGCGAGGAATGCAGATAGGACAGAGCCCTTGTACAGGAAAGAACTTGGTTTGGTTTGGAGGCTGGAAAAGAGAGGAGACAGCCCAGAGAACCTGGGTTCAACCCTTGACTTTCTAAGAATTGTCCCCAAGTAACCTCCCGGGTCAGAGGGAGTCCTGAAAAGCACCAACAACCACAGCACGTAAGATCCTGGCCAAACCACATAACTCTTTTAGTCAACAGTCCATCAGCAAGCCAGCAGCCTGCCAGGCCTCCGAGACAGAAGAATGCGCCCGGCCGTTGGCCTCTCGGTCGAATCTTTCGAGTCAGGTGCAGGTTCAAGAGCCCAGCCCTACCCTGACCCTCCGCCACCGTTGGTAAACTGCTGACCGAGCTCCGGTTTTCTAACGTGTAAATTCAGGGCTACCCCAGTGTGCATGCAACACAGGTGATGGTGAAGGTTAAGTGAGAGGATATTTGTAAAGCAGCTTGCACAGTTCCTGGCCATTAAGTCTTCATGTTAAATATATTTTCATGAACAAAGTATAAAAATTTAAACTAAAAAAATGATAAAAGCTGCCCTCCTCCAGGATTCCAGTCCACAATTTAGATCATCGTGATAACTTTTGTCGAGGGTTCAAAATGCAGGCTAGATTTCCATTTCCAGGAAGATGGAATAGACATTCCTGTCTGTATTTTTCTGCCATGCACAACTAAAAGAGATATCAAGCAGACTTGGTAATACTGAAAGGTAGAGAGAAGAAGGCAGACTGGCGAGGGGCTTTGGGACTCACAGCACAGTGACAAGCTCCCTGGGCTTGTTTATTGCCTCATATATGCCAGACTTGGAGCAGAAGAAGGTGGCAAACAGATCAGATGGCGGACAAACTCCCAACAAAAGCCTTTTCTCTGAGACCAAAGAACCAGGAAAGGGGGGGCTAGCAAGACAGAAAATGTGTGGACAGTCACTGCTCTGCTATGCCACAGAGAAAAAGCTGTGGCCCCCACCCCCCCGATCTCTGCCAGCAAAGGCTGAGTGGGGAACAGCTCTTCACCACCCTCAGCAAGCTGCAGTGAGACGCCCCTGATGTCCCTGCCTGATACCGACACAGGAGGTCAAGGAAGGAGCCAAGGCGTTATCCCCACTGGAAGGTAACAAGTCACCGTCCCTCGGCTTATAGGTGAAGACCAAAGGGGACCTGGATGTCAAGTTCACATGGAAATAATGAGGTTACCCCTGCCCCTGAGCAGAGCTTGTTTCAGAGGAGACCTAGTGGAAAATCAGGACTCACCGTCACCTAGCAGTAATAAAACCACCACAAACATCCGCCACCTCCCCCATACCCCATGTCAGTAAAGGCCATGTGAGGGGCAGGAACAAGGCAGTGCAGGCCTGGTGAGGCGCAGGAATCCCACCTCTGCCCAGCAACGATGGCGAGCACCCCAGACGCGAGCTCCTCGGACGCCAAGTGAGGAGCCCAGGTTTGCACTCTTGTTTGGCATTGGTCAGGTGCCCTTTCCCTGCCAGAACAGTGTTTAAGGAAAATAACATAGTACCCAGCATGTCCAAGTTTCAGTTGAAAATCATTCCTTATGCCGAGAACCAGGATGTAATTTGAACGAAAAAAATATAATCGATAAACACCAATAGCAACATAATAGAGATTTTAGAATTGTCCAACAAAGATTTTAAAGCAGCCATCATAAAAAAAATACTTCTTTGAGTAATTTATAAGCATGCTTGAGACAAATAAAAAATAAAATGTCTCAGCAAGGAAATAAAAGACAGTTTAAAATCGAAGGAAGTTTTAAAACTAAAAAATACAATAACTCAAATAAAAACGTAATTGATGAGTGCAATGGTAGAAGAGAGGGACAGAGACCAAAAAATTATAAAACCAGTGAACAATAAAAATAAAGCAATAAAAAAGACTCAATATTAAGAACAGAAAGAAAACAGACTGAAAAAAGAACATGAGCAAAGCTTCAGAAATATGTGGGGATTGGGAGGAGAGAGAGAATAAATCTAACACTCAAGTCATCAGAGTCCTGAAAAGAAAGGAGAAAGAAGACAGGCTGGAAGAATACTTGAAGAAATAATTCCTGAAAACATCCCAATTTTAGCAACAGGCAGAAACATACAGACTAAAGAACCTGAGAAAGCCCTAATAGGAAAACTCAAAAAACCCATACCATCACACATCACAGAAAAAGTTCTGCACACTGAAAACAAAGAAAGTATTCTGCAAGAGAGAAATGAAAACTTGCATGGGGGAAAATTCAAATGACAAGGGATTTCTCACCAGAAACTGTGAATGCCACGAGAAAGTGGCAAAATATTTTTCAGGTGCTGAAAGAAAAGAACTGTGAATCCAGAATCTTGTATCTAGCAAAAATTTCCTCCTGAAATGAAGGAAAAAGCAAGGCATCCTCAGATGGAGGAAAACTAAGAGAATTTGTCAACAACAAGCCTTCCCAAAGAATGGCTAAAGGACATCCTCCAAACAGAAAGAACAGGACAAAATAAGTTATATTGAAACATCAGAAAAAAAATTCAATGGAAATAATAAAACTATGAGTAAATACAATATGTTTTCCTTTTTGTGTTGAGTTTTCTAAATGATGTTTGACAATAGAAGCAAAAATTGTAACACTGTCTGGTCAGATTCCAAATGTATTTAAAGAAAATACTTAAGCCCGGCTGGTGTAGCTCAGTGGATTGAGCGCGGGCTGGGAACCAGAGGGTCCCAGTTCGATTCCCAGTCAGGGCACATGCCTGGGTTGCAGGCCAGGTCCCCAGTGAGGGCCATGTGAGAGGCAACCATACATTGTTCTTTCTCCCTTCCTTCTCCTCTCTCTAAAAATAAATAAATAAAATCTTTTAAAAAAATCTTTAAAAAAAAAGAAAATACCTAAGGCAATTATATTAGGATTGGGGATAAGGTGAGGGTTAAGAATATACAGGGAGCTAAGACTTCCACAATTCACTAGGAATGGTAAAATGACCATACCAGTGGTCTCTGATGAGTTATGTATATATAATACAATAAATAGTACAGCGACCACTAAGAAGGCTTTCCAAAGAGTTACAGTCAAAATCGCTATGGATAAATCAAAATTTAACTCTAAAATAGTTCAAGTAATCCACAAGAAGGCAGGGGGAAAAACAGAGAAACTAAAAACACAGAGGGGAAGGAAAAAAAGAAAGAAAAAAAAAATGGCAGACTTAAGCCTGAATATATCAACTATTACATTAAATGCAAATGATTTAAATATACTAATAAAGCCCAGATATTGGCAGAGTGAATTAAAAAACATGACCCAACTATATATTGTTTATAACAAACTCACTTCAACTATAATGTTATAGGCAGATTTAATGTAAAAGGATGGGAACAGATATATCATGCATTAATCAAAAAAAAGCAAAGTGGCTATATTGATACTACATAAAGTGAACTTCAGAACAAAGAAAATTGCCAGAGGCAGAAAATTACTACATTATATAATGATAAATTACTACATTATATAATGATAAAAGAGTTAATCTACCAAGACACATAGCAATCTTAAATTTGTATGTACCAAATAACAAAGCTATAAAATATGGGAAGAAAAATTAATAGACTTGAAAAAAAAATCCACAATTATAGTTGGGGACTTCAACACCCCTCTCTCAACAATTACTAGGAAAACTAGACAGAAACTCATCAAGGATATAGAAGAATTCAACACTACCACTAACCAAGAGGATCTCAGTGGCATTTATAAAACACTCCACCCTGATACTTCAGAGCAGATACATATTCTTTTCAAGTTCCCTCAATATATACTAAGATAAAGCATATCCTGGGCCCTAAAACAAATCTCAGCAAATTTAAAAGAACTGAAGTCATATTGAATGTGTTGTTCAACCACAATGGAATCAAACTAGAAATAACAGAGATAACAGGAAAATTAATAGCACACTTCTAAATAACCCATAGGTCAAAGAGGAAGTCTCAGGGGAAATCAAAAACAGATTTTGAACTAAATAAAAATGATAACACAACATACCAAAATTTGTGGAACATGGGTAAAGCAGTGCTTTGAGAGAATTTTATAGAGCTAAATATATATTAGAGAACAGTCTCAAATCTATAATCTAAACTCCCACCTCAATAGCCTAGGGAAAATAAGTAAATAAATAAATAATCCCAAAGCAAGAGGAAGAAAGGAAACAATAAGGAGGAAAGTAAAAATTAATGAAATCGCAAACTGAAAAGCAATAGAAAAGAATCAATGAAAAAAACTCTTTGAAAAGAGCAATAAAATAGACTCACCTCTAAAAAGATTGACAAAAAAGAGAAATTAATTATTAATTAACAGCATTAATAATACTAGGAATGAGACTTCTGGCCAAGGTGGAGGCATGGGTAGACACACTGTGCCTCCTCGCACAACTAAAACAGGGACAACAATTTAAAAACAAAAAACAACCAGAACTGACAGAAAATCAAACTGTATGGAAGTCCAACAACCAAGGAGTTAAAGAAAACATTTCATCCAGACCTGTAGGTGGGGCAGAGCCCAGCGGAGAGGACTCTTGGCAAAGCAGTGGTTTGTGGAGTGGGGTGGGCAACACTGACACTGGCCAGAGAGACCTGTGGCCAGTGGACCCGGCAAAACCCATGGCTGGAGGACCCAGACCCAGCAGGGCCAAGGCCAGTGGAGCGGATGGTCCCGTATTCACATGCAGATAAACCGGGAGAAAAAGCTGGGGAGGAGAGCAGACCATGCAATCCACCATTGCCGGGAAATAAAGCCTCAAACCACCGATTGAAAACACCTGTGGGGGGTGAGGCTGCAGTGGGAGGAACTCCCAGCCTCACAGGGAAGTTCGATGGAGAGACCCACAGGGTCCTAGAATGTACACAAGCCCAGCCACCGGGAATCAGCACAGAAGGGCCCATTTTGCTTATGGGTAGTGGAGAAAGTGACTGAAAGCTGGCAGAGAGTGGAGCAAGCGCCATTGTTCCCTCTCAGAGCCCTCCCCCACATACAGCATCACAACACAACAACGTGGGTTACCCTGCCCTGGTGAGCACCTAAGGCTCCTCCCCTTATATGTAACAGGCACACCAAGTAAAAAAATGGCCCAAATGAAGGAGCAGATCAAAACTCCAGAAAAAATACAACTAAGAAACGAAGAGATAGCCAACCTATCAGATGCACAGGAGAATTCTACCAAACACTTAAAGAAGAATTGGCAACAATTTTATACAAAATCTTCCATAAAATAAAAGAACAGGAAACACTTCTTAATTAATTTAATAAAGCTAGCAGTTTCTGATACTAAAAACATTACATATAAAAATAAAACTGTACACCAAGATCTCTCATGCCTATAATACCAAAATTCTTAACAAGATACTATAAAATACAATTCAGCAATACATAAAAGAATCATTGACTTTACTAAGTGTATAATTTAATAGAATTTCCTCCAGATATTCAAGGTTGATTCAATTCACAATCAATCAATGGCATCTATCATATTAACTGGCTAAAGAAGAAAAGTTTATATCAGTCGATACAGAAAAAGCATTTGACAAAATTCAACACTTATTTATGATTAAAAAAAACTTTTAGAAAACTAGGAATAGAAGGATCTTCCTCAATCTGAAGAAGAACATCTACAGAAACCTGCAGCACACATCATACTTGACGGTGAAATAATCAACGCTCTCTCCTCTGAGTGTGAATTCAAGAATGTCTGCTCTTACCGCTCTTTTCAACACAGTGCTGAAAGTTCCAGCTGGTGGGTGAGGCAAAAAAAAGGGGGAGGCAAATACAAGGCATACAGACCCAGAACAAAGAAATAAAGCGGTCCCTGTTTGCAGACGGCATTACTATGTACATAGAAAATCTTAGGTAATCTATTTTTTAAAACTTCTAGAATTGAATCAGTTCAGCAAGCTTACAGGACACAAGATAAACATTTCAAAAATTAATTATACTTCTGTATACCTGCAATGAACACAGATACCAAAGTGCAAATATTCTAAGTGGTTACAATAGCCAAAAAAAAAAGTTAAACACTAAAAACGTACATCTAACAAGGCATACAGAAGTTTTGTGCTAAAAACTAAAAGATGCCAATGAAAAAAGAAAACCTAAATAAACAGAGAGACATACCATGCTCTTGGACTGAAAGACTCAACACAGCAAAGATGTCAATTATCCTCAAATTTACATATAGATTTAATATCATTCTTATGAAAATGCCATCAAGGGGCTTTGCAGCTATAGACTAGATTTTTCTAAAAAGTATATGGAAAGGCATAGGAACTAGAATAGTTTTTAAAAATTTTTTAAGAAAAGTAAATAAGAAGAAATCATCTATCCAACTTAAAGGCATTCTATAGCTACAGTAATGAAGACTGTGTATTGGCAAAGGGAAAAATAAAGAACAATAGAACAGAACAGAGAACCCAGAAACAGACCTGGGTCTGACTCCTGAAAAAGTTGCAAAAGCAACATGGAGGGAAAGGTCACCTTTTCAACCAATGGTGGTGGAGTAATGGGTCACCCAGAGGCAACCAAATGAACCTCAATCTAAGTCTCACACCTTACTAAAAAATTTCACTTAGAATGGCTCATGGTCTAAAATATAAAACATAGCCCTGGCTGGTGTGGCTCAGTGGGTTGAGCGCAGGCTGGGAACCAAAGGGTCCCGGTTCGATTCCCCATCAGGGCACGTGCCTGGGTTGTGGGCCGGGTCCCCAGTGGGGGCCGTGTGAGAGGCAACCATACATTGCTGTTTCTCTCCCTCTCTGTCTTCTCTCTCCCTTTCCCTCTCTCTAAAATAAATAAATAAAATCTTTAAAAAAAAAAAATAAAATAAAATAAAATATAAAACATAAAGCTATTGGGGTTTAAAGTACTTTTAAAAAATAGGAGAAAATCTTTGGGACTTAGGGCTAGGCAAAGAGTTCTTAGACTTAACATCCAAACCACAGTTCACAACAAGAAAAATGAGAAACTGGACCTCATCACAATTAAAAACACGTGCTCTGCAGAAGACCCTGTCAAGAGGTTTACAGACTGGGAGAAAATATTTTCAAACTACATATGTTACAAAGAACTAGTATCTAGAATATATTTTTTAAGAACTGAAAACTCAGAAGAAAAACACACAATCCAATTAGAAAACTGGCAAAGACATGAAGACATATCTCCAAAGAGGATATAAAGATGAAAATAAGCACATGAAAAGATGTTCAACATCATTAGCCATTATTGAAATGCAAATTAAAACCACATGAGATATCATTACGCATCTATCAAAATGGCTAAAATTTAAAAAAAAAAAATAGTGATGGGGAGAAACAATATCACTGACACATTACTGGTGGGAATATAAAATGGTACAGCCACCCAGGAAAACAATTTTGCAGTTTCTTAAAAAATGCTAATCATGCAACTACCATATGCCTCAGCAATTGCACTCCTGGGCATTTATTCCAGAGAAATTAAGACAGGTTCACACAAATACTATGCACTAATATTTATAGTAGCTTTTTTCATTAGAGCCAAACACCTGAAGCAGCTATGTGCCCTTCAACACACGAAGGGTGGAACAAATATGGCACACCCATGCCATGGAATACTACTCAGAAATGAAGAAAAATGAGCTATTTACGTGTGCAACACCCGGAATGAATGGCCAGAGGATTGTACTGAGTGGAAAAACAGCCAAGCCTGACTTTTGGTTTCTGGCCCAGTGTGTCGGGAACTCTGTAGTCATCATTCTGTCCTATCAACAAGCAAACATCTGAAAAACCTGAGCATTCCTCTTAGATCCTTCAGAGAAATGAGCTCATAGGGCAAACTGCTGCCCCCAGAACTGGAGGAACCGTCAGACAAGTCCAGAGAGTCACAGCTTACGGGAGCAGAAACCTCTGTGGGAGCCAGCCCCGGGACAGGAAAACCTGGACTGTCATTAGGAGTTTCTGGAGCCCCAGTGTGGGTGAGCCAGAGTCAATGACTGCAGGGGACTCAGGGGACTTTTACCTTGGGGTTCTCGCACCGAATGCCAGAGGGGAGAACCCCCCCCCCCCCGCTCCCAGCAGGGGAAGGAGAAAAGGAACCATTTTTAAAGTCACTAGAGCATTCTTCTTAGCAAGGCCTGACCTCAAGGGAAACTATCTTCCCAGAGAGTAAATTATTGAGGTCTTCTTCCAGCCTAAGCAGCCTGGGAAAAAGGAAATATCCACTTCAAACCCCGCCCCACCGCCCCCCAGCCTTCCCTGTGAGAGAAGAGAAATACCTAACCCCAGTCACTCCTGGCTATCCTACCACCTAAGGGGGAGAAAAAAGCAAGAAGCATGTATAAAGTTCACATTCCAGAGGCAGACACTCCCTGAAAAACTGAGATCTAACCCTAGAACTACAGAGCACTTCCCTTTCCCACACTTGACCACCACATCACGAAAGGCCTTTTACCCAGTACATCATGTACAGCTACCAAAAAAAAAACAAATTATAAGGCATGCTAAACAATAAAAACACAGTATGAAGAGACAGAGCAAGCATCAGAATCAGACTCAGATATGGCAGGATATTAGAATTATCAGACCAAGAACTTAAAATAACTATGATTAATGTACTAAGAACTCAAATGGATAAAGTATGTTAGAATGTATGATCATTGTAAGCAGAAAGATGGGAATTCTAGGGGGAAATCAAAAAGTAATGCTAAAAATAAAAAACACAGAAATGAAGAATGCCTTTGATAAGCTCAGTAGTAGACTGGACGTGGCTAAGGAAAAAGGTTTCAAAACTGAAAAGAGAAAAAGACTGAAAAAAAAAAAAACCAGAACAATATCCAAGAATTGTGGGACAATTACAAAAGATATAACATATGTACAATGGAAATACCAGGGAAAGGGGAAAAAGGAACAGAAGAAACATTTGAGTCACTAATGACTGATCATTTTCCCCAAGTTAATGACACCAAACCACAGATCCAGAAAGCTCAAAACACCAAACAGGATAAATGCAGAAAGAAATAAGCAGAACACATAGGCATATCATATGCAAATTGCAGAAAATCAAAGTTTTTTAAATGTTGAGGGAAGCCAGAGTTTTACAATGCTTTACTTTACAGAAGTAAAGATAAGAATTATATCTGACTTCTCAGAAACCAGGCAAACAAGAAGAGAATGGAGTGAAATATTTACGGAAGTATTGAAAGAAAAAAAATCACCAACCTAAAATTCTTTACCCTGTGAAATTATCCTCCAAAAGAAAAAATAAAGATTTCCTCTGATGAACAGAAATTGAGGGAATTTGTTGCTAGGACTACCTTAAAAGAAATGTTAAAAGAAATTCATCAGAAAGAAGGAAAATGACATAGCTCAGAAATTTGGTTTTACATAAAGAAAGGAAGAGCATCAGAGCAGGTAAAATAAAAACTTTTTTTTTTCTTATTCTTAATTGATCTAACAGATAACAGCCTGTTCAAATAACGGCAACAATCTATTCAATTATGTATGCTTGTATGTGTACATCTTCATATATATTTATGTATGTTTATGTATAAGTGAAATGAATGGCAGCAATGACACAAGGGACAAGGGGGAGGAACTGGGATTATTTTGTTACTATAAAGTAGTTGGAGTACTTGCGAAGCAGTACAGTGTTATGTGAAAGTAGACTTGGATTAGTTGTAAATGTACATTGCAAACTCCAGGAAAACCACTGGAAGAAGTTTTTTTTAAAGTGTCACTGATATACTAAGGAAGGAGAGAAAATGAAATTATAAAATGCTCGGTTAAAAACCACAAAAGACAGAAAAGAAGTAGAACACTAAAATAGGAACAAAGGCAAAGGTAGCAAATAGAAAACAGTAATGAATATGGTAGATATTAATCCAACTATGTCAATAATCACTTTTAATGTCAATGGTCTAAATACTTCGATTAAAAGACAGAGAGTGTTACTGTAGATCAAAAACACAAGACCCAATTATATGTCGTCTATTAAAAAACCACTTAAATATACACATGTAGATCAAAAGTACAGTAAACGAATAAAGAAATATACGTCATATCTCACTAACTAAAAGAAGTGGAAGTAGCTATCTTAATTTCAGAAACACCAGACTACAGAGCAAGTAAATTAATCAGGAATAAAGGGATCCATTTCCAAGAAGCGACAGCAATCCTTACTGTGTACAAACCTAACAAGAGAGCATCAAAATATGTGAGGCAAAAACTGATAGAACTTCGAGGAGAAGTAGATGAACCCAATATTATAGGTGGAGAATTCACTACCTCTGTACCCCTCTTATCAAAAATAGATCACAGAAAATCGGCAAGGGCATAGGTGAACTCATTAACATCAACAATAAACCAGATATAACACGCATCTGTTGGCCACTTCATGCCATAACAGAAGCATACAGATTCTTCTCAAAAAACACATACTTCATAAGCTCATGAGGAACATTCACTAAGACAGATCACACTGGGGACCACAAAACAAACCTTAACAAAGTTAGAAGACTAGAAATCAAACAGCATCTGCTCTCAGAGCACAGCAGAATTAAAACAGAAATGAATGAGAGAAAGCTAGGACAAAATACTTGGAGATTAAACAGCACAGTTCTAAATGACACCAGGATCAAAGAAGAAGTCTCGAGAAAAAAATTTAAATACAATTTAGAACTAATGGAAAATGAAAATAAAACACCAAAATTCACAGGATGCAGAGAGCATGGTGCTTAGCAGAAATTTATAGAATTGAGTAAATATAAATGTAAAATTAAGCACCTAAGATAATAACACTTGAGGAAACTAGAAAAAGAAAGCAAATAAATCCAAAATAAAAAGAAGTCAATGAAATTAGAAAGAAATCAACAGAGAGAGAAAAAACAACAAATCCCAAAACTGGTTCTGTGAAAAGAATGGCTTTTTTGTGACAGGTGTGGCCTGGCCCCAGCTGTCCCTCCCTGAGTCCTGAGCTCGGGGTGAGTCTTCCGCCCTTCCTCAGTCTGTGTGACTTCATCCTCTGTAAAAAGGCGGTGTGAACAAGATAAAAGGTCAATACCTTCCCTCACCTTTAAGAATCCACTTAAATGCCAACTATTTGCACAAAGTCTGCCCTCACTCTTCATCTAAAATAACTTCTTCCTCCTCTCATTCCAATAAACTTTATCTCAAACATTCCCACCGTTTTTATCTCATGTTGCAATTAGATGAACATGTCTGATACCCCCTATTAAACTGTAAATTTCCTAAGGACAGGGTTTGTTTTATCTTTATTTATCCACCCATAGTGCCTGCTATGATATAGATAAAGTGAGCAAAGAGTATTTGTTGAAAGAAGAAATCAAGGACAAATTGAGATGATTTGCTCAAGATATGAGGAAGCCCTTTGGAAAGTAAAACCCGTAAACTACAGAGTATAAATGTGTTACATGTAAGTACTTCTGGTTACCCTCCGTGCCACACACGGATGATATGGTCTTGGCCTAGTCCTTTAACCTCTTTGGATTTCTCACAAAGGTGCTATGGATAGGGGAAGTACAGCTTTTATTCTATTTGCTTTTGCAGTTAATTCCTACCACTCCTAATTCAAAGAAGTGAAAATGAAGGTTGGGTACAATAAAACCCCTGTACCTATGGCACATGAAGATAAAAGTGAGAGATCGGAAATCCTATGGAGGAAATGGGAGGAGATAAGGTAACTGGAACCACAGGTGAAGCAGTTACTCTAATTGGGCTGTAAATCGAGAAGCATGCTTCCTGGTAGCCAAGGCAAAAAGCGAAATGCAACAGTGTTCTTAATTCTCATTGTCACACACACAAAAAAAAGTCATACCAGATACCAGGAAAGACAAGCCCTTTCCCAGAACTGCCTTTCACAGAAATAATGGTGCCATTCCTTTAAAAAGGCTGATGAGTAACGTCATGGGCAGCATCCACCACTGCCCCCCACCCCACCTCCCACCCCCACCAAGGATCAAGGCTGCAGGGGAGCCTCTAGCCCAGAGAAACCTGCTTCTGTGGAGGTTGGAAAGGGCTCTCAGTGGAGAGCCAGTCCCCAGCCAAACCCCCAGCCCAAGCGGCTGCAGAAATTGGCCAGTCACATCATTAGTTAATGCTGCCTGATTGGGTGTAGAAAAATGCTTGCCTCAAACAACTATTTTCCATTTGGCATTAGGCTGGGCTGTTCTTTCTGACAAGAATTTGCCATTGGATTAAGGTCTCTGTGAAAACCAATCACGTCTCCTGAGTGTAAAAAAGTAAGCCATGTTCATAAACCAAGGCCACAGCCCTGGTTTTCTGTCTGCTGCAGCAGAAGGGCACGGGCCAAATTCATCTAAAAAGCCATCAGTGGGGTGCAGGTTAACGAGAAGACTCTTGCAAAGAGAGAGGGGAGACATGGGGGCTCAGCAGACAACAGCAGAAAGTCAGGCCCTTTTGAATCTGCTGATAAGGTACTTGGGCTTTCATTGTTCTATTCTCTCTGCTTTTGTGGGTTTAGAAATACCCATATCTCTTTAAAAAAATTTTTTTTACAATTTTTAAATCATTTACAATCAGTAAAGAATGCATTTTATTTATTTTTTTAAGATTTCGTTTATTTATTTTTAGAGAGGGGAAGGGAGAGAGAAAGAGAGGGAGAGAAACATCGATGTGTGGTTGTCTCTTGCGCACCCCCTACAGGGGACCTGGCCTGCAACCCAGGCATGTGCCCTGACTGGGAATCAAAACAGCGACCCTTTGCTTCACAGTCCAGCACTCAATCCACTAAGCCACACCAGCCAGGATCTTTTTTTTTTTAAAGGCTCAGAGCATTGCAATTTAGACTGCAAGGTTCTGGCTATGAAAGGTGGTTTGAACCCTGCAAAGCCCTAGCCAGGGGTGACCAAGTCTTCACCCCTGCGGTGACTCAGCCACTCCAGGAGGCCCAAGTGACCTTGCAGAGTTCACACACAGGCCTTGTCCAGCCCTGGCTGCAGCATCCAGCAACCCAGAGGACTCCCAGGGCTTCTAGAAACATCTCAAACGATGAGTTGCTTGTTCCCCGCGAATGCACATTGCGAGCTGGTCTCACCCCTGCATTGCCCGCAACAAGAAATCCTGAGCCCAGTGGAGGTGAACAGGGGCCACCAGAAGCTCTGAGCTTCCCTGCAAGGGAGGAGGGAGAATGTGGCCCTGGCCCTAGGAACTCGTGGGCCTGGGATGGGAAGAAGGAAAGAAAAGAAGTGGAACTTGAGGAGGGGACAGATCACTTTCTTGTGGAGCCAGTGCCCCTGGCTGCAGGCAGGCGAGTTAGCCCTCCAGTTGAGCTGCAGAAACTGCACACTCCAGAGGGCTGGCCCAGCAAGGAGGAGCCTGGAGTGGAGGCAGGGCCTCAGCAGTGCAAAGTTTTGCAGGGCTGGGACCTGGAGCCAGGAGCTGTGTATGGGTGGGTGAGCCTAGGGCATCCTCCCCTCCCAGAGCCAAGTTCAGAGACTGCCCACTGCGATCCATGAGTGTGTGTGCCGTGATGGGCTCAAGCGACCTGAGGGGAAGCGGCTAAGAGAGAAGCCCCGATCTGACCCCTCTGCATGCAGCAGCCCTTGCTCCCAAGCAGCAGCCAGCCTGGCTCTTCCTCCCTTTGAAGGAAGCAGAAAAAGAATGCGCTTTGATTTTCCTAAAACAAACACTGCGTTGACTAAAGAGATAAGCCCAAATGTGGGTTGGCTCAGGCTTCCCCGTGCAAGGGAAGTCACACTTCATATTTCCAACCCGAAAGCCCAAGAAGGGCGGGGCCTGGAGCGGCTGCTGTGGCCCCACTGCCCTCCTTCAGGCACAGGCCTGTCTGCCAAGGGGGACCTTCTGTGGCCCAGCGACCGGGGTAGCTGAGGCACATTTCTCAGCTGACCAGGCCCGCGTGTCCAGAGCCAATAGGATACAAGGAGGAAAGAGTTAGATCTTCACGAAAGGGACCTTGGCGGCTGAGGCTGCAGGAGGTGCCACCTCCCAACCCTGGGGGTTAGGAAAATGACCACATTGGGAGAGGAAGGTTTTCCCCTGAGGGTCTGCCTGACTCACGCAGGAGCTGAGAGGCCGGAGCCCGGCAGCTCCCGAGCGCCAGGAGGACGCCTGTCCTGGCCTCCCACTGCGTGCCTGCGAACTCCTAACTGCTCACTGCACTCCCGTCTGGCTGACTCGAGGTAGTGATAAGAAGGGCCAGGCACTCAGGGTTCTAAGTGCTTTTCGTATGTTATCTCTCTTAGTCTGCTCTGCAAACCTACCAGGCAGGTACTCATATCATCTCCACTTACAGATAAGGGCGTCAAAGCACCAGGAAGAGCAACAATCCCCGGGTCACGCACAGTTCACCCCGAGCAGAGCCTGGATCCTTGGCTCCCGGAGCCCGCTGGCTGCAGGGCTTCCCAGAACACCCCACCCCTCCAACCCCTGCACTCCACTCCAGGTGTGAGTCCCGCCCTCAAGCTACTCACCTGAGCCTCCCTGGCAGCTTGTTTCCCTGGATGACTGGTGTTCCACCTACAGGCAAGGCTGACAGCCCCCTCCCCTCTGCTCACACACCTCAGCCCCTTGGGCTTCTTCTTGGCGCCCTTTGGCCAGGCTTCCAAATCCAGCGCCGCTGGCACGAAGCCCCTAAGTATATACAGTCCCGCGTGGCATAACATTTTGGCAAACGAGAAACTGCATCCACACCAGTGGCCCCATAAGGTGATGATGGAGCTGAAATAGTCCTGTCACCTAGCGACTCTGTAGCCATCCTCACACAGGTCACTTCTGCATCTGCGGTGATGCTGGTGTAAACAAGCCTACTGCCTTGCAGGCGTATAAAAGTGTAGCACACATAACTGTGTGCAGTATGTAATACTGGACACTGACATACACGCCTGTGTTACTGGTTTGCGTATTTACTACATGATACTTTTTATCATGAGAGTATACCCTTTCAACTTATTAAAGAATAGTCGCTATGAAATAGCATACCATGTCCCTCGATTGCATCCTTTCCCCTTGCACTTGATTTAATCTCATCTTGTTTTATAAATTGGATGTGGCCTAAGTAGACAGTGTTTATAAAGTCCACAGGTTGTCCAGGAGTGTCCTGGTCCTTCACATGCACTCACCGCTCGCTCACTGACTCACCCAGAGCAACTTCCAGTCTGCGAGCTCCATTTCTTATCTTCATCATACCTTATTTTTCCTGTGCCTATTCTGTTTAGATACAAAACTACTTACCGCGGTGCTACAAGTACCCACAGTATTCAGTACAGTGACATGCTGTCTGGGTTGGCAGCCTGGAATCACTAGGCCACACCATCTAGGTTCATCTAACTGCACCTCAACATTCACACAATGACAAAGACTCCCCACAATGCATTTCTCAGAACATATCCTCAGCATTAAGTGGCACATGACCGTATTCTTCTCTCTCCCTAAAAACGCCAGTTCCAGTCCTGGCTGGTGTGGCTCAGTGGATTGAGCACTAGCCTGCAAACCAAAGGGTCACTGGTTCAAGTCCCAGTCAAAGCACGTGCCTGGGTTGTGGGCCAGGTCCTCAGCAAGGGTGCCCAAGAGGCAACCACACATGGATGTTTCTCTCCCTCTCTTTCTCCCTCCCCCATCATCTAGAAATAAATAAATAAAATTTTTTTTAAAAAATCCAATTCCCTATGACTTCTCTTGAAGGAAAGAATGGAGAAAAAAGAAACAGAAATGAACTGCTCCCCCTTTCCAGCTCAGATACTCTCCATTGTTTGTCTAGTTGGCCTGGATACGCCAGTCTGCTGTGATTGAATGGAGAGTCCACAGGCAACCAGCTCTGCTGTGCGCACAGGGAGCAGATGGGGTGAGGATGGACACCCCCAAGGCACACAGACGAAGAACCTGGGGCCTGCTCATGAGTCCAAGAGAACAAGGCCCCGACGCCAGAAGATCACCACCACTGCTGATAGGCAATGCCACCGTGTACTTGACTGGGGACTGGCTAACGGGACCACAAACAAAACTGTATTTCAAGACACAAGGACGAGGGACAGAATCTGCAGGCACCTCTCGGAAACGGTCCTACAGGAGGAAACACCGAAAAGACGCTGACCTCTCAGGTTGCGGCAGAGATTTGAGAAGCTAGAACACATCTCTGCAGTACACCTAGAGGTAAAGAAGCTCTTGGTGATTAAAAAAGAACATTGAAAAGGAAATTTGTCATACCTCCCCCCCACCAGCCCCCAGTGTTGGGGAGATGACATCCTGACCAGCCGTCACAGGTGTTCCCATCCTGGAATAATCTGGAATGTGCATGGCTTAGGGACACTTCCCTTAAATAATTTTCCCTGAATCTGTCCTTCCTGACTTGCCTTCTAAATTTCATTTTCTAAGCAGAATCTGCAACACGAGAGGACAGTGATAACAACAATCATCATATGTTCCATTCTTACCCCGTGCTTCGTAGATACTTCCTCCTTAGACAGTGTAACGATGCTATTTTGTAGAGAAAGCTCTGTCTGCCCTCCTTTCCACTGCTCACGGCAAGCCCGGGCCTGACTGTGCGTCTCTCCACAGACCGTGGACCGTGGACCGTGGCCCGTGGCCTGGGCGCCACAAACACGTGGGAGCCTCCCAACTATCCGCCCGACTGGTTCAGGTGGCTACGCTCCGGGATCAAGAACACACCTCTTCACCCCATGCTGCAAGTGAAAGCTTTTCCCCTTATTACCACAGTCAGAAAAATAGCTGACATGCGTTGGTCTCGGGAAGGGGCCAGCACTGTGCCCAACACTCTCCATTCATCATCTAACGGGACTGTTACAAAAATCTCACGGTCGGTCGTTTTCCCGACGAAGGTCCAGAGGCTTCAAGACGCGGTTACAAAGGCGCAGACGAAGGGGCGGAGCCTGTTCTCAAAGCCTGAATCAGACAACCTGCCTCCGGGGTGCGTGCCCTTTGTCCCTCAGATAATACCAAAAATAAAACACAGTAAAATGAAATTAATACAATAAACAAAAGTGGGCAAAATTCCCCATACTCCACTCCTACACACCCACCTCCTCTTCTCTACAATGTCCACCTCCTCCTCATGAATTTCCACGGTTAACTGTTTGACATAGGCCCTTCCACATGCTTTGGGGTATAACACATATGTTACATATCTACTATTTGTTTTCAAAATGGTATCTTCCTTACTCTACTGATTTCAATGTATTGTTTTTGACAATCCTGTACATCTTTCCATATAAGCATATGTAGCTTTTTATGGGCTGACTCCTGTCCTCCAAAATGTGTGTGTTGAAGTCCTAACCACCCATATCACAGAATGTATTTAGAGATAAGACCTTCAAAGGGGTAATCAAGTTAAAATTAGATCCTTAGGGTCCCGGATCTAGTGTGACTGGGGCCCTGATAGGAAGAGGACGGGACACGAACCTGTTCAGAGGGGAGGCCCCGAGAAGACACAGGAAGAAGACTGCTGCAGGCCGAGAAGAGCAGCCTCGGGAAAACCAGACCTGCTGGCACCTTGATCTTGGACTTCCAGCCTCCAGAACTGTGAGGAATTGCCTCGGGCACCAAGTCTGTGATGCTACTTCCAGCAGCCGCGGGAAACTGGGTTTCACCACATTTCTTTCTCACTGCCACGCAGACTTCCACTGTCTAAGCGTGCCGTGATCGCTTTCAGTAGTTCCGTTCCGAAAGGAATGTAAGCCAGCCTTCCTGTCTTCTCTTCTTTCCTCCTTTCGATTACAAATAATGCTGTCCTCAACGTGCCTAGGTGTCCTCTTGCACGTGTATGAGTGAATGTTTCCGTAGATTAGATTCAATGAAGAAGGATTCTCCTGTCAAATAAGAAGCATGTTTTCTAAGTCCGTACTTACTGCCCGGGAGCTTTGCGTGTTGCATGCACACAGTTTGTGAAATAATTCATCACCATTCTTTTTCCACGCTGAATTGGCTTCCTGCTCTCTCTTCTATGTGGCCTGTTTCATTTTTTGGATTGCATTTGACCTTTTTCAAAGAGAGGGAGCTACAGAAGGAAGAAAAAGAGAGTCTGTCCCATGCTTAACTCCAGAAAATGACAGGACCCCCGAAGTCGCAGAAGTCAGCGAGCCTGTTCCCTCTCCAGCTTCAGTTTGGGGAGGGGCTCTTCATCGCTTGGGTTCCTGGAGCAATTTCTTAGACTTACAGAGACCACGCTAAACAAGCTAGGAAGTGATGCGGTGGCCATTGCGAAGTCCCTCTAAACGTGGCCGTGGATGGAGAAAGGCAACAGCGCGGCAGTGTTCGAAGATCCTCCGCAGTTGGTTTCAGAGTTCAACACATTAACGCAGAGACTCCTTTCTGGCACAGAGTATGTAAATCTATATTCTTCTCTCTTCTCCTCATTTCTCTTACTTAAAAAGAGCCAGTGCCGTGTGATTTCAGAATGCTAGTCCTCCGTGTAGAAACCAGACTCCCCATTGCATAAGGGCCCAACTGTCTGGGCAGGAATTCAAGCCCTGCACCGTCTGGTCTCACCCACCACCCCTTTTCGGCACAGTGCCTCTGCTTTAAGCCAGCTTCTTCGTCACCCTGCAAAGAGGCCTCAGCTACCCCTGCCTGGTGCCTTTACTTAGGTTAATTGCACAGTTCCCCCATGAGACGGTGCACGCTCCAAGTACAGGCCCGATGTCTCACATTCCCTATCCCTTGGTTCCGGTGAGAAAATGATAAATATTGAAAGGATTACCTTCCAATCCATCTGTTCTCTGGCCACCTCCCATCTCTCTCCTCCAGCCTCCAAATATAATCTGTGTTTTTATCATCCATCTCAACTCCTTCTCCACTGTGAAACTTTGCGAACTATTCTGCACTCTTGCTTATTTTTTAAGTATATGAACAACCCTCCGAGCTGGACTGTCAGGCCATTTCTCCAGCTTCTTTTCCACAGCTACACACACACACACACACACACACACACACACACACACACGGCCATACAGAGCTACTGGGCTGGACTGAGAACACTGCTTCGACAGTCAGCCCCAACAGTGGACCACTCAACAGTTGACCAGAAACGTGGCTGTGAAGAATTTCTGGGAGATCAGGGGGCCTAAGAGGAACCATTCTGTTTCCAACCCTAAGTCCTAGCAAGCTAGTTGTCACTTACCAATGGCAGTTTTCTAATCTGCAAAATGGGACTAATAATAGAACCTACCTCATCCAACTGCTATGAGCATGGACAACATGTAACACACAGATATTTATACCCTATAAAACCACATAACATACACAACACATAGACTTAACAGCGCCTGGGCAGGGTGTAGAAAACCTTCCATCGTTAGTAGCAGCCGCCTTCTTATTCCTCTTCCAAAATGCATCCAGGTTGCTTTCCCCAAGGCCCAGTACAGACAGAATGCAGTGATGAGAGCTACCCACTGGGCGGCAGTGCAGAGTTCAAAATGGATTTTGGTGTCTAGGTATGGGCATGATAAGTATAGGGAAGAAAGAGAAATATTTAAGTATCATTTTCCTGCTCCCTGACATCCAAAACTACAAGTCAAGAAGGACTAAGGAAACCCCAGGAGCAGTGGCAGGCCTATGTATTGAGATTTCTCAAAGATGTATTCTTCTTCCAAGGGCAATCTGCATATAGAAGGGCTGGTAGGAGAGCTTCCCTAGGAATCTTTCGAAAGGAGTGGAGAAACATGGAATTTACAAAGTATAAAGCCAAAGATACATCTTTTGTTTCAGAAGAAGTAACAAACAAAAGCGTGTGAAAACCCCCTTGGAGCTGAGATTTTCAATTCATGATTGGTGAGTCTTAGAGCTTGAAAGAGACATGAAATACAATGCCTCTTCTAACAAAAGAGGAAATGGATATGGCCATTTGCAGAAGGTCACTAGGCCCCGGGGCAACTGAGCCTAGACAGAAGGGTGGGTCTCCTGACCCAGGGCCCTGGCTGTCCAGGCCCCCAGAGCCTTGTATAAATAGGTGGCTCTTGAAGACATAAAAGCAAAGTGATTTACCAAGATATAGTGACCTGAACTCATGGCAACTAGAAGACCTCTTATTAAGCAATTATGTGGCCTGTTTCACTTATCTAATTATCTCAAAAGCAATCTCCATGTGTCAGACTTTCTCAAGAAGGCAGAGAGAAAATAGCAGTGGGCTAAACCATTGGAGTCTCCATTTCACATAGAAACCAGGCAGCAAGGAGATCTACCCAGGTCCATGTAGGGAGGTTTTCTTGCCCTGATACAGTGCATAAACCTTCTCAGTCAGAAGATCCTCATTTTTCTCACCCGGACTCCAATCTATTTGCCAATCCAAAAACAGAGTGTGTTCCACATTAAATCTACAGATTTCTTTATGGGTAACACATGGAGCCAAATATCTTGTAGCCCAGAGGTGCTACCCCTAGAGTCAGTATAACTCCGTTACCATCTGTTTCCGTTATTCCCATCCTCAGATATGTGCATTAAAATATATTATGTACAATGTACGGTTAATTGAAAGATACGGGGGGTATATTAAAAATAAATCTGTTTATATGACCTATGCTGAAATGCATTTGAAATACCATTCAGTTGCTTTCATTCTGATGTATGTGGGCTCTCTCTCTCTCTCTCTCTTTCTCTCTGTCTTTTCCTCCAATCGCTCTATGTCTTTCCTTCAATCTCCCATGCCTCCTCATACGCGTTCCTGGTGCCAAGCTAACCACAGAAGAGTAAGGTTAGAGGTGGGGAGCGTGTGGTGCCCGGAGCCACGGCAGTGAGTACGGAGGAGTGGTGCGAAATGAGGAGCGACAGGAGACAGAAAAACATCGGCCATTCCTTCCCTGTGAATGCTGGCAGCACTGTGTCTGAGAACTCGGTCCAGACAGGAAGGACATCGGGAATATCCACGTCCTCTCCCCTGGTACTGTGTTCGTATGCCTGGGCCTAGGAATGGCCTCAATTTAAACTTCCTTTAGCAAAGCCAGGGAGTCATTGGGAGGGAAAAACATGGCTCTGCAGTTTCCTCCAACACTTTTTTCATTGTCATACCCTGTACATAGTTCATTATCAAGACCAGCTCACACTTAATCCTATGTGCTTGTCATCTTCTTCGGCCCATTGACACTGCCCCGGCCTAGGTTTTCATGGTCTTAAGGCTGGGATATTACAGGAGCCTCCTACTTGGTCTTTCTGCCAACAGTCTTTTCCTGTCTTAATCATGCTTATTACAAGCTCACTGGACTTGTGAGCCGATTAAAATCTGACCTGATTTAAAAATCTGATTTAAAATCCCTCCATGGCACTCTGTGTCCCACTAAACGAAGCGCAGATTCTTTAACAGGATATATCAGGCCCTGAGACCCCAGGCCAACCTTCAAGCCTCACCTCCCACTGCTCTGCCCCACACATTCTGCAGTCCAGCCACACCAAGCTATTTCCATTTTTTTTTTTTTTTTTTTTTTAGAGAGAGAGGGGGAGGAAAGGAGGAACAGAGAGAAAGAAAGGGAAACATGGATCAGTTGCCTCCCATACACGTCCTGATCTGGGATAGAACCCACAACCTAGGTTTGTGCCCTGAGCAGGAATCAAACCAGAAGTAAACTTCTGGTGCACAGGAGGAAGACGCTCCAACCAACCGAGCCGCACCGGCTGCCACTGTTACAGCTCCTATGGCATCGTCCCTGCCTGCCCCACTGAGAGGAACCCTTCCCCTTCTTATGTACTAACAAATTCCATTCATGCTTCCAGACCCAGCTCCAGCGTCATTTCCTCTGTGAGGTCTTCTCGGATTCACTGAAAGTCACTACAGCAATTGCTCTTCTATAATCCCACACATCTCTATACCCATGTCTATTAAGGGGCACAGAGGGTGCCGGAGAGCACTAAGCGGGGCATCTGACTGAACCCATTCCTGAAGGGAGGACTGCGGGGGTGCATTCGGAACTAGAGAGGTTGGGGATGGGCTGTTGACATACTCCAGGTGAGAAGTGACGCTCGTCTGCCCTAAGGTAGCAGCACCAGAAAAGAACAGAACAGACCAATTTTAAAGACACTGGGGGTGGGGGAAAGGGGGAGGATGGAAATCAAATCATGTGACTAGATGAGTCTAGCCTAGTGATGTGGGTGAGCACAGGTCTGGGGAAGGTTTAGGCATGCGGATGCATGAGCCGTTGCTATGCCAGTTTTAACTGCAGCAAAGTGTGTGAAATGAGCTGAGCAGGACCGAAAGGAGCACAGACATTGAAGCCTCGGGAGGAAGAGGAGCTCCGGAGGGAAACTGAGAAGGAACAACCAGAGGGAGAAGAGGAACTCAGCACAGAGGCAGCCAAGGACGTGGAGATATTCTTAGTGCCCAGTACCTGGTACGTATACAGATATTTGTAGAATAAACAAACAAATCACTGCATTTAAATGACTCCCTTAAAACTGAAGGCAAATGAAAGGCCTTCCGTAGGAATAGGAACATACCTATTATTTTACCCTGGTAGAATCTTTGGTGTATTTAAGATCAAGGAGAGAGGGACCTTGGCGTTCAGTAGAGAGCAAAGAAATCCAAGGAGAGAAGGTGGGCTGAACTCCATTCCCTGGATGAAAGAGAGAATCAGCTTCCTCAAGACCACGTGGAAAAGAGGCAGGGAAACCAAGGAGTCCGGCAGCCTCACTGCTAGTGGAAAACCTGGCACCAGGAGCCTGCAGGTACAAGGCAGAAGCAGAGCCCCACAGGAAGTGCAGGGGAAAGGGGGCAAGTCAGCGACTGAGGTTCAATGTCAGGACCCTGACTGGATCCGGTAAGTGATTCTTGGAACAACTGGAAGATTTAAATAGATATCCAGTGTTATCAAGGAACTGCTAGTTTTCTTAGATATGATCATGGTTTTAAGACTGTCCTTATTCTTAGGAACTGAAGTATTTAAGAGTGAAGTGTCGGGAGGTCACTTTCAAGAGGTCTCACACACACACAAAAAAAGTCTATGAAAGATAAGAAGCAAATAGGGTAAAATAATAATTGTAGATTCTAAGTAATGGATATGTGATCATCCATTATTCTTTCTAGGTTTGTGTGTCTGATAGTTTTCACAATAAAACTTTGGAAGAAGAATGAGAAATATAGTCTCCAGAATCTTGGAGATCCACCTCCCCAAAACAGTTGTGCAATATTTAGAAACCAAGAACCGTATTGACTTCTGAGGAGCTATAGAAAAGGCTGGAGTCTCAGAAAAGTAAGAAAAAATGGAGATACCACATTTCCTTTTTTTTTAAATCCTCACCCAAGGATATGTTCAATGACTTTCAGAGAGAGAGGAAGTGGGGAGAGAGAGAGAGACAATGTGAGAATGAATCCTCAGTCAGCTGCCTTCCATAGAGCCCCGACAAGGGATCGAACCCGCAAACTTTTGGTGCATGGGATGACATTTCAACCAACTGAGCAACCGGTCAGGGCCACATTTGCTACTTTTTTAAATGTCAGGAAACAACTCTGAGAAGAACAACTTTCACCCACTTACATTTCAACACAGATTGGGAAATGACAACTATGAAAATTCTTGGAGAATTCCTGAGGCTCTGAACTTACTCCCAGTTTAGCGTAATCACCAGCTGGCGTTTATTGAGCACTTACTACATGCTAGGCCGTGTGCTAAACACATCAGCCCATTGAATTCACACAGTAGCTGTATGAGATAAGGACTATGATTTCTCCTTTTGTAGATAAAACAACCACAACGGTGTCCCCAGTCAGAAGTTTCAGCACCTGTCCAACTTGCCTACCCACATAGACCCCTCTCCCTCTTGTTCCCATGGCCTTTCCCCCCTCTCCTTCAGGGCACATGTGGGAACTAAGCCCAACCATTACCAGCCTGGGGTGCCGCACTAGCTCTTGGGGTTTCCTTACCCCGTGCCCACACCTTTGTAAACTCTCATTTATTCAACGATCTCCTCGAATTACCCTAATGTGAGTGTGCCGACTACTTCCTGGTGGAACCCTGGCTGATAATGAGAGGGAGAGGAAGGGAGAGAAGTGGAGAGAATGGGAGACTACGAGAGAGGGAGGGAGGGAGAGAAATTGGAGAAATGTGAGTCCTACCTAATAGTAAATGGGTCAGGAAGCAATCCCAGTTGGCAGAGAAAGAGCCCCTGAAAAAAGAAAGGCAAATTGGCAAAATCCCGGGGAATGGTAAAACCACTGGGGGAACGATTTGGAAATAGCTCCGGATAATGTTGACGGTGCCCTATGGCCCAGAAAGTTCACCCCGAAAAGCTCTCCTATAACACATGCACCAGAAAACATGTACAAGAATTTCCACGGCAGAATTGTTTCTATTAGCAAAATTCTGGAAACAACCTCAATGCCCATCACTCATATCCAAATGATGAAATAACATACCAGACTGAAAAACAAGTGAGCTAGGACTACATGTATCCACGGGAATGACTCCACCAGATGTAACATTAAGCAAAGAGAGTAAATTGCAGAAAAACACCGGAAATATGCAGGTATATACAGGACCACCCTGCATATACAGTCGGAATGCCTGCAAAGGAAGCGGTGCATTGTTTACGGGCACAGGTATATGTAGGGAAAGAATAAAGGAATGTCTAGGGATGATAAACAGCAAATTCAAGGTGATGGCTACCCCTGAGGAGGGGAGGGGGGTGGGGGCTTCCATAGGATCCCTCAACTCTGTTAGTGATGTTTTATTTCTTATGTTGGCTGATAGTAAAAATAAAGCACCTAGGCTTCATTTTATTTTATTTTTTGTTCTTTCTCTATGTCTTAAATATTTAATGATTATTTTAAGGAAAAGGAAGGAGAAGAAAAAAACTTCTGGAGGTTTCCGGAGAAAATAAAGAGCCACAGGGGTTGCTGGACTCCCTTGCTGGGGCCTCGCTCACCTCCCCTCATTCTTCTCAGCCCTTTGACACTCAAAGTAGCTCAAACCATTCCATAATTCTGACACCTCTGAATTTCAGGTTCATTTGGCAGCAGGGTGGTCCAGAAAGCCAATGCCAGCTCTAGGAACCTCAGAAGAAGCTCCACTGGAAACATACAAGAAACCAATCAAGTGACTAGATTTCCTATTAGGAGAGATTATAGGACTCAGGGCCAGTTTGGGTTGTATTACTAGGTCCTTTGGAAATCATAAAACATTGCCTCAAGAACATACTCCTAAGTCACCCCAAGGAATCTTTCGGGGAAAAAGAAATGACCAGGTAATCGTCTCTCTGCCCTACCAAGAGGCTGACGAGACCTCCTGAAGTGCAGCAGAGCGGCGAAGAGCCTGGTTCTGGGAGGAAGCAAACCTGAGTTTGAATGCCGGCCCTGCCACCAGCTAGGGCAACTTTGCACAAGGGCCTCCGTGTTTTGAAATGCTCGTTTCATTCTGGGTTGATCAACCCTCGGAGGATGGTTATGCAGACCAGTTGGGATCACGTCTGGATACCAGATCAGTGCCCACTCAGAGCAGGATCCTCATGCTCAGAGGAGACGACTGTCCTCTCCCTCGGCATGATGTGCATTCCTAGGGAAGCCTCCTTCTTGGAAACTGTCACTGACTGTGCCCCAGGCCCCGGCTAGGTCCCGAGTGTAACTGCTGCCTGGGTCACTGCAAGCACAGTCCTGAGAGGTCATACCTCTCTCCTGAACACATTTCCTTACACCTCCCAAGGGGTCTTTTCTCAAAATCCTCAACACCAACCCCACCACATCGCCCATGGCAGAAGTGATGGGTCCTCCCATTGCGAGAGAAGCCCAGTCCCATGAGGTCGTTTGGACAGTTGGTCAGAAGTCCAATGTGGCCCCGAGAAGGGGCAGCAGAGAGGAGGCGGGAAGAACAGACTGTGACATTTAAGGATGTGGCTAATATCTCATCAACCTCCCACCATTCGTCATGACGATGTTTTCACCATGTTCCCTGATCCTATTTCTCATGAAGAGATGCCTTTCTCTCTTCCTCTGCGTCTTGCCCTTTCTGCCAAAATCACTCTCTTTTGGAAACAAATAGTTCTATTTCTTCTTCAGAATGCCACTGGAAGCCAGGAACTCTTATCTCCCTCCACAGCACTCCAGCCAGCACTTGGAATGTGATGTGCGTTGCTGACCAAAGGCGGGGGAACAAACACGCGAGGGCTTCCCAACTGAATGGCAAGGAGACCTGGCACTGAGCCTCTGGGTGGCCGAGCTCCACTTGGGACCGGTGACCATGTCATGGTCATCCTCTCGGGCTGTCATGGGCTGGGGGTGATGTGGTGGCTTCTGGAGAGCTTGAAGGGGGAGACATTCGGCTCTTCTGGGATTTGTTGCTAGGATTGCAGACCTCAGGGCTGACTCACCCAGCAGGGCTGGGAGCCAGCCGAGGAGCCACGGAGAGACTCTCTGGGTCACACACGCTGCCACTGGCCCTGCCAGCTCAGCCTGCTGGGGACCCACCAGGCCTCGCTGGGCAGGGGAAGCATGCCCCCGGGAATCAAGGCCTTTCGACAATTATCGAGGCTTTTTCTCTACTGGGACAAAAAATACATTCCTCTCCTGAGGATGAATTACAAAGCAATTGTTCCTGCCTCTCCTCAAAGGCCAACGAGGTTAGGAAACTGCTCCTTCCATCTCCAGAAAGCCTTAGAAAGGCAGGCAGCCTTCCCTGCTCCAGGCGGCTCCGGTGTCATTGTAAGTGGCTACCCCTGTACCTTACCTGCAGCTCTCCTGAGTGGGACCCAGGCCCCTCGCCTTCCTCTTTATTTGCTGCAACACAGTAAACATATATATATATATATATATATATATATATATATATATATATATATATATACACACTGAGTATGTATCTTGATCTCTGCCTCCCTCCTTCCTGACACAGCACTCTTAAAACCCTTGGCATTTCCTGGGTAATAGAACTGTCTTCTGTTCCAATGAGGTGACTCAGAGTGAGCTCCTGGGTGGCCCCAGAGGGAGCTGGTCACCTCAAAGACCAAGCCGTGCTAAGAAACCTGGAACCTTCAGCCCCACCACCCACCCTCTAGGGAGGGGAGAAGGCTGGAGATAAGTTAGCAATCCATCGTGCCTACGGAGGAAGTCTCCATAAAAATCCCTAGACTACAGACTTCCACCAAGATGGCAGCGTAGGTGGTTGCACTCGCTGCCCGCACATCCAGAGTGTCTAAACAACGAATGCAGTAGCGAAAAATTAAACAACCAGAACGGACAGAATCGAACTGAAGGGAAGTCCGACACCCAGGAGGTAGGAGAAGACGAACATTCAGGCCGGTAAGCGGGGCACCTACGCTCAACCAAGCGGAGGAGCGTAGTGAGAGGCAGCGCTCACGGAGGGACTCACGCTGCCAGCGCCTGAATAGGGCGCGGCCCCGAACAACGGGTGAATCCTGCAAGCCGGCGACGCTGCCGGAGAGAGGCCAGGGCTGAGCCAGCAGAACCGAGTCTGGCAGAAAAGGCGGTGGGGAACTGGGGAGCGGAGGGGTGACGGGAGCCCGCGGTGATCGGAGGTCGCCATTGCTTCCTCCCAGGCCCCACCCCCAGAGGCAACGTCATCCAAAAGCGACCCAGGTCGCAGGCACCTGCCAGCTGACAAGTGCACCGAGATAAAAAGAATGAAAATGGCCAAAATGAAAGATCAGAACAAATTACAACTAACGGATGACGACATAGTCAACCTATCAGATGCGCAATTTAAAATGCTTGTAATCAAATTGTTAACAAAACTCGAAGATAGGTGGACGCAAATAGTTGAACAGATGAAGAATATGATAAGGATAATGGAGGAAGATTTACAGGGAAC
>PVJI01005059.1:0-100694 GCA_004026765.1 Micronycteris hirsuta | reverse complement strand
TTCCTTATATTCCAAATTGCTGATTTGATTCTCAGCTTCATCTACTCTACTGTTGATTCCCTGGAATATAGTTTTCATTTCAGTTAATGTATTTTATATTTCTGACTGGTCCTTTTTTAATGCTTTCTGTCTCCATTTTTATGTGTCCTACCTCTTTGTTGAAGTTCTTACTAAGTTCACCCCCTCTTCCACTAAGTTCATTGTGCATTCTTATAACTAATATTTTGAACTCTGCATCTGGCAGATTGCTTTTCTTCATTTTATTTAGTTTTTTTTTTTTTTCTGTTCTTTCATTTGTAATATGTTTCCTTTTCTCCTCATTTTGGCTACCTCCCTGTATTTGTTTCTATGTATTAGGTAGAGTTGCTACATCTCCTAGGCTTGCTAGAGTGGCCTTAAGTAGTAGGTGTCCTGTGGGGTCCAGTGACACAGCCTCTCCAATCATACAAGCTGGCACTCTAGGAGTATCCCCATGTGGGCTGTGTGTATCCTCTTTTTTCTCATTGAGATTTGATTGCTGTTGGCACCTCAATGAGAGAGATTTACTGCCAATTCAATTAGCAATAAGGAGTGGCTCTGACCACAGACCACTATGGAGGATCTGCTGTGCAGAGGCCCAACCCACAGGGCAGGACTTACTTCAGTGGGGCTTCAGTGCCTGCTGAGTTTGCTGCTTGAGTGTGTCACTTGTGGAAATGGTTGGGTAGTGGTGCTTTGACACGTTCTGAAGCTGTCCACTGGTGGCTATGGCTCAGAGGCTTCCCAGGAGGGAAGAGCCTCCCCTGTGTTTTTCCCAGGGCTATTTGTCCTGAGATACAAAGTGAACTGCTTGTGTTGGTTTTGGAGGTACCTAGGTGAGGCCAAGCTGTGAACCAAGGCTGGCTGCTGCTTGTGCTAGGCCTTGGGCTACTTAGCAAGAGGTATAGGGCATGCTAAGGCCAGATGTTGTTTGAGAAATTTTAGGAAAATCTGAAACATGAGACAAAACAGGCCATTTGTATGGAAGTCATTGGAAATAGCTTGGATGGGCTGGAAATCTGGGTGGGGCACAGCCTTAGAAAATTACCAGGATGGGGCAAACAGTATATACCAGGTTTTTGGAGTCTGAGATATAGCACCAACCTGCTCGCTCTATGAGTAGAGGGCTTATCAAAGGAACAGTGGCCTCTGCCAGCACTTCTGTCTGGGAGAAAGCTGCACCCCATGACTTGCCTTGATGCCAGATAATTTTATTCCTTCCCGTATGTCTCTGGTGCCTTTTAAGCTGCTGCCTCAGAACTGGAGCTCAGAGGAAATGGTCTGAGTAAGTCCATGCGTGAGCCCTTTAAGAGAAAATGCTTGGGACTCTAGGAGCCCTCCATCTCTCCCAGCCTCAATCCCCACTGGTTTCTACAGCCAGAAGTTACAGGGACTATAACTTCTTTCCAGCACTGAAAAACTGGTGTGGATCTGTGTCCTCTGTCTCCTCAGGAGGCACTTTTGCAGCTGACTTGATTTTTATCTACCACGGGTGAGTGTGGGACCAGCCAGTTCTGTTTCTCCACTTCTCCTAGCAGGCTCAGTGTGGCTTCTTCTTTCATTCTCTAGGTGTAGGATTTCCATTCAGCTAGATTTCTGGTGGTTCTGAATGATGGTTTTTCTGTAGTTTAGTGGTGATTTTGATGTCCATCTTGGACCTTTAGAATGTTTATGAAATGGTTTTTTATGAGCAACAAAATGTTGCTCATAGTGGTTGTGTGGTACATTTTGGACTGAATAAGAGTCAGTTATACCAAGGGTTGTTTATCAAAGTCAGATAGAGTTTTCATCTGAGTCGGGGAGTATAAATATATCATAGCTTGGATATTTTGTTTTCTTTTTCATGTAAGGTGTCCTTATTGATAAACAAATCCTAAGAGGTTGGTTTCATTTTCTATCTACATACATAATCTACACATTCTACCTGGTGTACTTTGAAATCTCTATATTTAATAATGAACGAAAAACCTCTGACTTCTTACACTTCAGGAAGGCTAGGTTAGATTTCCATCTCCTCAGTCTCTGAGACTTCCTCTAAAGTAGTCTTGTTCAATAGAACTTAATGAGATGATGGAAATGTTCTATAATATCTGTGCTGTCCAATGTGATAGCCACTAGCCACATGTGGTGATTAAGCTCTTGAAATATGGCTAGTATGCTAAATTTTAAATTCTATTTAAATGTAATTACTTTAAATTTAAATGTAAATAGCCACACGTGGCTAATGACTACAATATCGGGCAGTGCAGCTAGAGAGGATTAGAAACAATATGTTCCACTTGGGAGGGTTTAATTGAAGACGTCAATACCTCAGTTATAATAAATGATGAAGGATCAAGCATGGACAATATTGCAATCTACTCCTCCAGCAAAAAATTTGTAGACCATGTTGAGCTGCATGCAAACTTGAGGAGGAAATCAACACACAGCAATGTAATAAATTGAAAAGGCAATTTCAAAAGAAATGTAAGTAACATTCAGTTAAAAATATTATACTAAAATGAAGACAGAAGGGAAAAAATCCTTTCAAAAGCAAAAGGAGCCAAAACCCCACAGTAAAACATATCCCTTTTTCTCATTCAGCTAGAGAACAGAAGCAGAACAAAGAGAGAGATTAAGGACTATGGGTAAACCTAGAGTCTCATTGTTTCAATGTGTGCAAGTATTTATGTGGCAAGGGAGAAATAGGGTAGTGACTACAAAAACATTGATTTGAAAAGGTACGAGCCAACAGGGACCTATGGTTCAAAACATTAGTAACACTGTAATCCAGAAAACCCCTGGAATTTGCAAATCGGACTATTTCTTTTGCTAGCATGACAAGGAAAACATTTCAAATGATTTGCTTACCATGGTCAGCACTCTGAAGTTACTGTTCTGTGCTTCCTAGTTAAAAAAAAAAAAATAAAGCAACACAAAACATCCCAAACCTCTCTTTATTGTAATTGTGCATGGCAGGTTATGAATGTAAATTCTTTGACAAGAAAATAAAAATATACCCTCAGGATGCAAATTAAATTATACTTCCCTGAAATTCTCATTTTGTATTATTTTAGAAAGTGCCTGCATCTGTCATTGTTATTTAGCACACATTTATCATGTTATTTCAATGGTGATGGTGGGCTTTGTTCTAGAAGACAAATTTCTTTCATGTGTACTTGCAACTTATTTTCACTGTGTAGAGATAGTAGGTGAATTTTTAGGTATTTAAATGCATGTCTTTCAAAGATTAATATTTCAGCATGTTTTTCTTGCTACCAAGAAGAAAAAAGGCAGATTTTGTTTAGTTATTATATACTGGTGATATTTTATTGTTGTTTGAATCATTAAGCATTAAAAAATTCCATTAATTGGCTACTTATTTATACAAGTGCACACAGCTTATCCTAAAAAGCATATAAAATTGGCCTGGATGGGATAAAAATAATTCAACATGTGCCTGGCTTTCTAAAGTATAAGTAACATGGGGATAGTCATGAACTGCATTCAAAATCCCTTCTTAGCATAGCCTGTGGTGCGGCTAAGCATTGGCAGTCATGGAGGAGGAGTGCTGGGAGCGAGTCACCTGGCAGGAGATTCCATTTGAATTTTGCTTGTGTTTTAAAACCTGTCTTTAAAAAAAAAATACCACAGTAATATATAAATATTTAAAGGAACTGTAGCATTAAAACACAACTCTTGGCTAATATTTTGGTTAATTTCTTTTAAGTATTTTTTGTGCCTTTAGGTTTATTTTACATATCTGTAACCATACATTTTCATTACTCATTGTTTCACTTGGCATTGAGTATTATAAAGCATGTTTCCCATTGCTTTATAATATTGAGAAATATTTTCTTACTGACTACATACTTTCAAAAAAATCACTGTGGCTGAATGACTAACTCTGAGACTCAGGAATCCTTATCTAGGCTGTAGATGACTCAGAACTTTGAACGTTTGAAATTCCCCTGCTTGTTATAATCTTCAAAAGTAGTTTAATAAGATACATAAGATGACCCCAAATCAGTAAAACGTCCTTCTCATATATTTCCTAGTTAATATGACTTTTTTAGAAGAAAAGAAAAACTACCTTTAAATGCTTAGACTGTCACTCATTGTAGTCTCCCTAGTTCCAAAGTCTGAAGGTGAATGAAATGCCCCTGAGAAGGTTAGATGGCAGAGGAGCAAAGGACTTGGGGTTGGAAGTTAAAGAGCCTTTCTTAACCTGCTGAAGGGGGAAGCGGTGCTTAGGAAGAGAAAACGGAAACTGCTGCTCTCAGTCTTTACCAGAGGACATTGACTATTTTTTTTGAGGCACAGCCAAGATGGCCACACCTATACTGAAATATTAAATAATGTAAATAGACTTTGCCTCAGTAGACTAGGGAAAAACCAGGAGCCTTTTAAAGAGCAGAGAAACCAAGGAAATAAAGTAGTTTCCAGATGGAAGAGGAAGGATCAAATACAATGAATATGTCAAAGAAGTAGAGAGAGAGGACTTTCCATTGTATTTGGTGATAAAAATGTCTTTTTTTAAAAATATTTTATTTATTTATTTTTAGAGAGAGGGGAAGGGAGGGGGAAAGAGAGGGAGAAACATCAATGTATGGTTGCCTCTCACATGGCCCTCACTGGGGACCTGGCCCACAACCCAGGCATGTTCCCTGACTGGGAATCTAACCAGCACCCTTTGGTTCCCAGCCCATGTTCAATCTATTAAGCTACACTAGCCAGGGTAGAAAAATGTCTTTTAAGGGCCTTTACAACAGTGATTTTGGTAAAATCGGTAAGAATGACCAATTCACATTATTAAGAAGACAGGGAGTAGGTAAAGAATTAATGTAGGATATAGATTGCAAATTTGAGGCTCTTAAATATAGAAGGAATTAAAGAAATAAGATAGTAGCTATGGAATTTAGCATCCATAAGAATTCTCTTAAGACAGATGAAGTCTGTACAAGTTTTCTAATGCTGCTGTAACAAATTTTACAAACTTAGTGACTTACGATAACACAATTCTGTAGGTCAGAAGTCTAACATGGTCTCATGGGGCTAAAATCAAGGTGTCAGCAAGGCTGCCTTCCTGACTATAGGCCCAGGGAAGGGTCCATTTCCTCGCCTTTTCTAGACTCCTGAGGCCACCAGCATTCTTGAGCTTGAGGCCCTGCTTCACCTCCTTCAAAGTCAGCAAAAGCCAGACAGTCAGGCCCTTCTCGTGTGGCCTTACTCTGACCTAGCTTCTGTTGTCGTTTTCTTCTCTGACCTTTTTTTTCTGCCTCTCTTTCATCTTTAAGTTCCTCTTATGATTGCATTGGCCTCACCTGGACAATCCAGGATGAATTTCCTTTTTCAAGGTCCTTGATCACATCTGAAAAGTTCCTTTTGCCATGTAAGACAACTCTCATGGGTACTAGGCTTAGGATGTAGACATTTTTAGTAGGCCATTATTCTGCCTGCTAAAATACCTACAGCTATGTATAAAATGAGATAGATGAATTCAGTGAAGAGGAATATACTGAATTGATGAAAATGAGAAATGTGAGTAATGTGTAGTACTGAGTTGCTTCGGCAGTCAGAAAGGGCACGTTAACTTGCATTGTGATGGGTAGGTCATCTCGTCTACCAACAGATAGAAGGAAGAGACAGCTTATACAGATACAGATGTAGATATAGATACAGATATATCTCTATGTATGTGTAGATATAGATAGCTCTATTGATAGATCTATAGGTGTGTGAGAGAGTTACAGAAATGGACAGAAAAAGGTAAAATATGGAGTTTAGAATATATGATCAGTGAAGGAGCTGATATAAAGTGAAAAGTTGCAGAATGGGAGGCTTCAAGTAAAAGTCAGTCTTAAAAGGTACCTGAAGAATTTTACAGAAGATGCATAAAAGGATGGCAAATAACATTCAGGATCCTGATCATGCTTAATAGTATAAATGTGTAGTGGGTCAAATCTTTATGGTACTAAATATTCCTCCAACAGTCATCAGTACAAGCAGAAGAGAAGAAAACAAACTCAGGAGAGACAGAGGGACAAGAACCAATTTGCAGTGCTTCAGTGAGTGGCCTAAGAAGCTTAGGATTATAGTAAGCAGCAGAGCACTGGAGTGTCACATGTACTCTCTCATAGCTCACACATTAGCAGGTAAGAACATTTAGGAATTTAAGTAATGAATTTAAGCTCTAATCTTAAAATGCTACTTTATTTATATAATAAATCTCTATGATCTCAAAAGCTTTAAAAATGTATAACTGAATCCCTAAAGGGGCTCACTTGAGAATATAAGAGCACTGGCTTTGATTTCAGAAGTACCTGTATTGGAATTTTTTCTGTCACTCATTAGTTATGTAATTTAATGCAGACTTAGTTTCTTTATGTGTAAAATAAAGATCATACTTAACTTGTTGGGTTTTTAGGATTAAAAGGAATATAACACTACTAATAATACTTGGCATGTAGGATATATTTAATCAGCTATTTTATAGCACTATAATTGGAAAAAAGTCTCAAAATCCTTAATATGCTTTTGATAAATCTACCTGACCAAAATGTTGTTAACTAGTTTCAAGAACTGTTTTTGTTTTATAATTTTACATTCAATAAATGATACATTTGAGAAATTTCCTTTGGGTTTCACAGTAAATTGGCAAAGTAATGATTTTACATTTGGTTCTTTTCTTAATGTCTAATGGAAGGAAAATAACTTCTAGATTATTTCAAATGCAGTGAAAACATAAATAGCAGTAGTTTGCCAGCTGCAAAATTGATGCTGAAGGTACTTAAATGGCACCCAGAATGCTGAATGCCATAATCACAAGCCAATTCAATGCTACCACTTGGCTGAAAACATGCGTTAATGTCTTTAAGTAAGTAGAACATCCCTCGCTCGAAGTAGTCTCTGAGACTGCAGTGCAGGAGCCTTGAACAGTCAGAGTGTTATACGACTTACATCAGTCCTGGAGCCCCTTCCTGTGTGCTTCCCAGTAATCCCACCCTGTGTGAATTTTAAGGATCATATACCTATGAGGTGCTTGATCAGCCTCTAGATGGCATTTTTACATTCTTGAAAATTCTATTAGCGGTTTGGTTTCCCCATGAATAAGTTTGTAGATAACACAAAGCCATATGTCAGATTTTGTCAATTGAATTAACACTGGATGGGCAAAATTCACAAGTTTAAATATATTCTAGACCTTGGACTATCGCTTAAAAGGAATTTCCCCCAGTATAAAAATTTAATATTAATGGGAAATTATTAAATTTTAATACTTGTCATTCTACCTCTTCCATAGATTTTCTGCTATCTCTCAGCTACAAAACAAACAAAGCACAGAAAGTAATTCTAAGTCATTCCTTTGGTTGGAAAGTATGCATCAGCATTCTGTGTACACATCCTCAGTGGCATTTCAGAGTGCTGTGCTTGTCCCCTAGCCGGCTGCACCAGGACTCACAGCTTTGCTTTCATCTAGTTAATGAAATGTATTATATATCTGTGTTGTTCCTGTTAGTTTTGTTATTGGTATCCAGGCTGCGCACTTAATTTCTGCCTCCTCTATGCATCATCTTTTAAATGAAACCAATAGTGCCTCTTTCCCTTTACGATCCTAAAATGCTGCAATCCAGTGAGAAATAATGGGAAGAAATCCATTGTACAGGCCACCCTATAATCAGCTTTTTGTCCCCTTCACCCGATCCTTCATTCCCCTTTCTCAAATACAGACATAATTTAAAGTGGAGGAAATGACTGTGGGCATACCTCGTTTTATCGTATTTTGCATTATTGAGTTTCACAAGTATTGTGTTTTTTTACAACTGAAGGCAAAACCTTCCACCAGTATAAAGATTATGACTCACTTTATAGTAGCAGGCTGGCACCAAACCCACAATCTCTCTGAGGTGTGCTTATATGGAAGCTTTCTGTGCAAATTTGCTTGCTGAACAGTTCTCATGTACGAAAATCTCTGTACTTGCCCTTCTGCCTTCACTCTGGATTCTGTCACTTCTCACTGCACCAGGGACATGGCAAGACGTTGAGACATTCTCTCAAACATTAATCTTTAGCTTCTGTTATTTTACTAGCTGTAAACATCTCCATCCTTTTTATCCCAAACAACAACAAAGCAAGCCCTTTCTAAATCTCACCTTTCCCTTTCATTATGATTTTATCTTTCTTTTTTTTCCCTAACAAAGCCATGGGTCTTTGAAAATAAGATACATTGCTGTCTCAGGTTCTTCAGTTTCCATAAAATTTCTACTTGTGACGAAGACAGGTTTCAAAACAACAGAAAGCTTACTTTAAAACATGTATTTCTCTGCCATATTGCATTTTGACATTTCCTTTGGGAAAGTGTTACTTCAGTTTTGAAAAATGCTCCCTAGCTGATTTTCTTGTGAGAAATATCACTATGTTAATGCAATTCCTCAGAGTTAACACTCACTATTCCCCAAAGTCTTCTCATTATATGCCTCCCAACTGGCAAACTTGGATGCTATTTTCCAGCCTTCTCTTAGCTGAACTCCCTAAAGTCTTTGAACTTATTGACTGTGTCCTCTTGGTAATCCTTTCTTGCCTAGGCTTCCATTGTACCAATTCCTTCTTTTCCACTTACTGCTCATACTGATGTTTCTCCAGCCACCTTTCTCTTTTTCTATGATGTCTTTGAGGGTCTTACGTATGTATACATTTTCAGCCCACTTACATACCAACAAATCTCAAATATGTCTCTCGAGGCCACATCTTTTTCTTGGGTCCTAATAAGTATGTTTCTGCTTCATGTACCTGGCACCTTAAAATGCATCTGAGCTCTGCTCAAATCTTAAATTATTTCACTTAAATATATTAATTATTTACTTCCCTGTCCTTCCTTCTAGTCTGTGAACTCATTAAAAGCAGAAACTAGGACACGTTTATCCTAATATTTCCCCTACCTTACACTCCGTGGAGTGAAAGATCAAATATTAGAAACTAATATATTTTATAATCATCTTGTCTATGAGTATAGTGTATGTAAACTCTATAGAATGATCAAATGAACACAAAAGAACTTCCACAGAATTCTTAATTAACAGAGAAGTAACATAAGAATGTTACATGTGGTAAATGATAAAGGAACATCTTAATTAAATTTCTCTGGGCATATTCATGATCTATAACTGTTGAAAATACTTTCTTGCTCAACTAAAATATGAGAAATTATAACATTAGATAGTATTCACTTCTCCATTTAAGTATCAGTGAGCTTCTTATGGAGGAAGGAAAAGAGGCTGAATCAAAATAATTATGGTCTAACAAGGGTCAGTGAACTGCAGCTGATGCTGGCAGGACAAGTGTGACCCATGGCTTGTTTTTGTGTACTTAGCAAGCTAGAAATGATTTTTACATTTTAAATGCGTTGTTTAAAAAAAAAAAAAAAACACGAGGAGGTGGAAAAAAAAGTAAGGAGGGAGAAAAAGGAAGAAGAGGAACAGATTCCTGGAGTTGGCCAAGTTCAGCAATGTCAAGTCAGATTTGAAATACATTTATTTCAGTCACAGCCCAAATCAAAATGATAAACTTAAGGTACATATGTATCTTCTCATCAGCTCTACCAAGCAATTAAATTCATAACATTTCCTACTAGATATCTCATATATCCAAAATATACTAGTCTTTCTCATAACCGTACAAAAGTCACAAAGACATTATATTTTAGTATTTAATAGGAGTGGAGAAAATGTTTAAGACTTTCTTTTTTAATAGTGTCTGTAGGTGTGCAACCTGCTTGATATCACTGTAAACATGAGACAGTACCTGGCAAAACAAATAGACAAAATACTTATTATAAAATTTGTTTCAGATTTTTACCAACCATTTGATAATTACATTAAACTTACTTATTCTTAGTTTTGACAGTAACAAAGTATGTTTGATATAAATTTAAAAATTAACTATTTTAACAGATTAGAAATTGGGGTTAGGTGAGCCAATATTCTTAAGGTGCTCTAAGGAACAGAGACATATAGGCGATACAACCGAGGAAGCGTTTCGGCCGACTTCGCCCAGCCCTGGGTGGCATGGGTGGTGTTTAGGAGAACTGTTCAGGGGACGATTTACCTTTAGCATCCTCCTCTGTTATCTTACTTGTGCAACACTAAATGAATTGCTCAGTTCCCACCACAACTGCATTTTTGCACTCAAGCCCAGATCTGCATTTTCCCCTCGATATACTTATACATTGGTGTTTAAATATTAATTGAAGACTGTGGTGAAAATAGGACAAGAAGACATGTTATGACAGATTGAGTATCTTTGTCTTTTCCCATCCTTCCCTAGGTTTCCCCTAATTTATTCCATCACTATTATGATTATATGGTCCCAGAACTAACATTCTAGACTCAAGAGCTGTATTAGATGACAATGTACATGGCCTTCAGAGTTAGAGAAAGAAATATGACATATTTCCTTGTCTCCTTTTACCTGAGGACCATATTGATTTATAAATGACATACTTGCTTTGTGATTTAGTTGGATTAAAATTTGCAAATAATTATATAAAATGATAGACAAGTTACATAAACCTAAATGTAAACAAAGCCCTAAAAACTAGCATCCAGTTTTAGAACTATGAACAAAGGCATAAAAAATCATATGTTTAAAGCTAAATTAAAAATGAATATAGAATTCAGGCTGGGAATATTCAGGACAGGTGTGTTTTGTCCAGAAAAAAACTGTAAATGGGACTCACCAAATTGAAATAATGTCAAAATTGAATGTGCTTGATGAAGATTTTGTTACATAGGAAGTACAATAGTTTCCTGTACTTGTGAAAAATATGTACCAAGACCTCTGTGACCAAACACTACAAACTATTGTTTTCTTTATGCACATACTTACAATAAAATTTAATTTATAAATTAAGCACAGTAAGAGTTTAACAATAATAAGTAATGATAAAATAGAACAATCATAATAATATACTGGGATAAAAGTTATATGAATGGCTTTGGGACCATTGTTAAGAAAAATAAGGGTTACCTGATCACAAGCATTGTGATACCATGACAGTTGATCTGATTACTGAGACAGATACCTAAGTGACTAATGGGCAGGTAGCATATACAGCATGGACACATTGGACAAAGGGATGATTCATCAATGTACTCAGTATGGTGAACATTTAAATCTTATGAATTGCTTAATTCTGGAATTTTCATTTATTATTTTCAGACCATAGTTTACCATGGGCAATTGAAAAGGGAAAGCAGAACCATGGATAAGGGTGGGACGGCTGTACACAGAGAGATCAGCTAAGAGCATGATAATTTCACCAGGAGTAAGAGAAGAGATAGAATCATCTGAGATTAAATATGATATATGTTCAAGCTATATAAAACTTCAGAAGCAAAGTTTGGCCCTTGTCATGAGCTTCTAGATTACAGGCAGACATTTTTGGAATAGATTTATTTACCAAGTCTACATAAGCATTTAATCACAGTAAAGGATTACATAAAGTATTTGAATTAGTACAACTTTTCACCACAAACTACATTGCAATTGGTCACCCAAGAACATTCTGGAAAGATGGTTTATACTTAATAGTCAAATGTATACAAAATAAGAGTCGAATTGTTGAAATAAAATGTAGTCTGGATGGCAAGTTTTATCTTACTTCCTGGTAAAAATATTGAGCACTCTGAGTGTAAAATAAAGTAATTTACAAAGCACTAGCAAATAAGATTCCTTTCCAGTGTTGATGGGAATATTACAAAAGTTCTGAAAGGGCTTTGGAAATCACTGACTCAAATACAAAATTCATGAAAACTATGACCAAACCAAATTAAATAGGTCCAATTCAACTCGACATTATAAAGTATTTGCCAAAATGTTTCTCAAGTAGAACACAGAGGTGGCAACTTTGGTTTTACACAAAATCACTTAGGTTTTCCTGGAAATCAGTTACAATGAAGTGAAAAGTTAAATCTCTCAATTCATTTATATAATATTTGAAAATCATGGATAAGATCTTCAAATAGGGCAGAATAATATAAAACCTAGAATTATATAAAATGAGTAATGCTTGGATTTCAAGATGGTACTGAAGTAGGTGGAAGCTATGTTCACCTCATCCTAGGACCAACCTGGAATGAAAACTAAGTTAAAGTACAATCATCATGAATAACCAACTGAAGACTAGTTGAAGAATAGTTTTATAACCAAGGATTTACAGAAAAAACCACATTAAGACTGTTCCATATAGGTTGCCCAGGGCCAGTCACACAGAGTGTGTGACAAAGGACTGCACCAGAGTCCTTATCAAGAAGCTCAGAACCGACACACACATAGCCAGAAAACAGCAGTGATCCAATAAACTTCACATGAAGCATATCCAAAAGGAGATTTCAGTAGGCGCTGAACACTGCTGAGGAGATTCTGCTTTGTGTAGTCACAACCTACACAGAAGGTCACACACCATGGTCAGAGTTGAGCCCCACATCCAGTCAGGCTGAGGATCAGATCCATGCACAAATAGGTAATTAGCATCTAAGACTCAATTACAACAGGAGAGCCCACATGACCCACACAGGTAATATTTCTGGAGCAACCAACTCAGGTGATCAAGAAGACCTCACCACTGGGTGCCATGGGATACCTACTACATAAGACCAACTCACAAAAATTGGGAGTTATAGCAGATCAATGCAATACATGGAAACAAACACAAAAAGGCAACCAAAGTGGAAACACAAAGAAGTATATCCCAAATAAAAGACAGGAGAACTCTCCAGGAAAAGAGCTAAATGAAATGAAGGCAAGCAACTTACCAGATACAAAGTTTGTAGTAATGGTTATAATAAATACTAAAAAACTTAGTGAACACAAAACAACATAAAAAAGGACATGGGAAACATTCAAAGCAGTCATAAATGAAGAATAAATATCTGAAATGAAGAATACAGCAGGGGAAAAAAGGTAGGTTGGTAAAGTGGAGGATTAAATAAGCAATTCAGAAGACAAGGTAGGAAAAAAAACATTAATCGAAGCAGTAAAATAAAAAAAAAATTAAAAAGACTGAGTATAGTTTAAGGGACCTTTGACACAATATAAAGTCTAACAACACAAGCGTCATAGAGGTACCAGAAGGAGAAGAGAGAGAGTAATGGATCAAGAACCTGTTGAAGAAATATTGACTGAAAACTTCCCTAACCTGGTCAAGGAAAAAGATACACAAATACAGTAAATGCAGAGTACCAAACAAGATGAACTCAAGGAAGTCCACACAAAAACACATCACAATTAAAATGGCAAGGGTAGAAGACAAAAAGAGAATCTTAAAAGCCACAAGAGAAAGACACATAGTTACTCACAATGAAGTTCCCATAAGACTGTCAGCTGATTTTGCAACACATATTTTTCAGGCTAGAAGGGCTTAGCAAGAAATATTCAAAGTGATGTACAGAAAGTACCTATAACCAAGACTACTTTACCCAGCAAGACTATCATTTAAAATTTAAGGAGAAAGAAAGAGCTTTGCAAATAAGAAAAGGCTAAGGGGGTTTCTTAGCACCAAGCAAGTATTGCAAGATATGTTAAAGGGTGTCCTTTAAAAAGTAGAAGAAGAAGGAAAAAAAAAAAGAACAGTTAAAAGAATAAAATGGCAAAAAAATATGTACCTATCATTAATCATTTTAAATGTAAATGCCTTAAATGCTACAATCAAAGCATATGGTAGCATAATGGGTAAGAAAATGAGACCCATGTATATGCTGTGTACAAGAGACCCACCTCAGAACAAAAGATACACACAGACTAAAAGTAAAGGGATAAAAAATATATTTCATGCACTGACTGGTATGGATGTAAACCATTTGGTTGGATGTAAACCAGCAAAGTGGAAGGTCACTTGTTCTGTTCTTGGTCAAAACACATGACTGAGTTGCAGTTTTGGTCCCCAATCAGGGCATATCCAAGGGGCAAATGATCAATGTTTCTCTCCCATATTAAAGTTTCTCTCCCTTGCTTTCTCTATCCCTTCTCCTCATTCTAAATAAAATTTTTCAAAAAAAAAAAAAGCAAAAAATGTTTCATGCAAATGAAAAGAAAAAAATCAGAGGTAGCAGTACTTATATCTGACAAAATAGGCTTTAAGACAAAAGCAACAGTAAGAGACAAAGAAAGACACTACATAATGATAAAAGGAACAATCCAACAAGAGAATATAAATCTTGTAAACATTTAGGCACTGAACATAGCAACATGTAAATATCTGAAGCAAATCTTGATGGACATAAAGGGAGAGATACTAAACAATGAATGACTTAGCACTGAGGTCAAAGAAAAAAATCACAAGATAACTTGAGGCAAATAAAAATGAAAACATAACAAACCAAATTTATGAGACAAAGGTAAAGCAGTCCTAAGAGGGAAATTCATAGCATTATAGGCCTACCTCAAGAAATTAGAAATATCTAAGATAATCAATTTGACTTTACACTTAAAGTAATGTAAAAACAACAACAACAAACATAGCCCAAAGTGAGTAAAAGAAAGAAAATAATAAAGATCGGAGAAGAAATAAACAAAATAGAGTCTATAAAAACAATACAAAATATAAATGATACTGAGCTAGTTCTTTGAAAAAGAAACAACATTTTTAGTTTTCTGAGGAAGTTCCATACTGTTTTCCACAGTGGCTGCACCAGTCTGCATTCCCACCAACAGTGCCGTAGGGTTCCCTTTTCTCCACATCCCCTCCAACAGTTATCTGTTGCTTTGTTGATGATGGCCATTCTGACTGGTGTGAGGTGGTATCTCATTGTGATTTTAATTTGCATCTCTCTGATGGCTAATGATGTTGAGCATCTTTTCATATGTCTCTGGGCCCTCTGTATGTCCTCTTTTGAGAAACATCTGTTCATGTCTTTTGCCCATTTTTAATTGGGTTTTTTGTCTTCCTGGAGTGGAGTCGTATGAGTTCTTTATATATTTTGGATCAGACCCTTGTCTGAGGTATCATTGGCAAATATGTTTTCCTATACTGTTGGTTCTCTTCTTATTTTAATACTGTTTTCTTTAGCCCCACAGAAGCTCTTTATTTTGATAAGGTCCCATTTGTTTATTCTTTCCTTTATGTCCCTTGCTCTAGGGGACATATCATTGAAGATGTTGCTGCATGGAATGTCTGAGATTTTCCTACTGATGTTTTCCTCTAGAACTTTTATGGTGTCACAACTTACATTTAGGTCTTTTATCCACCTTGAATTTATTTTTGTGTATGGTGTAAGTTGGTGCTCGAGTTTCAATTTTTTGCATGTAGCTGTCCAGATTTCCCAACACCATTTGTTGAAGAGGCTATTTTTATTCCATTTCATGCTTCTGCCCCCTTTGTCAAAGATTAATTGCCCGTAGAGACTTGGGTTTATTTCTGGGCTCTCTATTCTGTTCCATTGCTCTATCTGTCTGTTTTTATGCCAGTACTAAGCTGTTTTGATTACAGTGGCCTTGTAATACAGTTTGATATCAGGAATTGTGATCCCTCCTGCTTTGCTCTTCTTTCTCAAAATTGCAGCTGATATTTGGGGTTGTTTATGGTTCCATATAAATTTTTGAAGTGTTTGTTCTATATCTGTGAAATATGCCATTGGTACTTTGATAGGGATTGCATTGAATCTATAAATTCCTTTGGTAGTATGGACATTTTGATGATGTTGATTCTTCCAATCCATGAGCATGGTATATGTTTCCATTTGTTTGTGTCTTCCATGATTTCTTTCTTCAGTGTTGTGTAGTTTTCTGAGTACAGGTCTTTTATCTCCTTGGTTAGGGTTTGACCCAGAAATTCCACTACTGGGATTATACCCAGAACACTGAAAAACCAATTCAAAGGAACCTATCCATTCCAATGTTCATAGCAGCACAATTCACAATAGCCAAGTGCTGGAAACAACCTAAGTGCCCATCTACAAATGAGTGGATCAAGAAACTATGGTACATTTACACAATGGAATTCTACACAGCAGAGAGGAAGAAGGAGCTTATACCCTTTGCAACAGCATGGATGGAACTGGAGAACATTATGCTAAGTGAAGTAAGCCAGGCGGTGAGGGACAAATACCATATCATCTCACCTTTAACCAGAACATAATCAACAAAAGCAAAAAGCAAGCAAAACTTAACCAGAGACATTGAAATTAAGAACAATCTAACAATAGCCAGGGGGGAGGGGGGAGGGGACAATGGGGAGAAGGGTTTTCAGGAACCACTATAGAGGACACATGACAGAACCAAGGGTGGGGAGGGAGGCAGGGAAGGGAGGTAGGATTGGAGAGGGAGAGGAGGGGAGAGTATGCAGACAACTGTAATTGAAAAATAATAAAGTAAAAAGAAAAAGAAAAAAATGAAAAACATTTTAATGTGTCTGATACAAAAACTAAAAAAACATGCCTTTACAGTTAAGTTTTACCGAACATTAAAAAAACAACAACAACAACAAAAAAACCTAACACCTATCCTTCTCAAACTATTCCAAAAATTCAAGAGGACGGAAGATACCCAAGCTCATTTTTCAAGGTAGCATTATTCTAATTCCAAAACCAGATAAATACACTACAAAGAAAGAAAATATAGGGCAATGTCCATGATGGACATAGAAACTAAAATGCTCAACAAAATTATTAGCAAACCAGGTTCAAGTATTAAATTAAAATGTCATAACGCATGATCAAGTGAAATTTATTCTGAGGATGCAAGGTTTGTACATTATCTATGAATCAATAATTATAATACAACACATAAACAAAATTAAGGTTAAAAACCACATGATCACCCTGGCTGGTGTAGCTCAGTGAATTGAGCAGGGGCTGCGAACCAAAGGGTCGCCTGTTCGATTCCCAGTCAGGGCACATGCCTGGTTTGCAGGCCAGGTACCCAGTGGGGGCTGCGTGAGAGGCAACAATACATTGATGTTTCTCTCCCTCTCTTTTTCCCTCCCTTCCCTTCTAAGAATAAATAAATAAAAACTTAAAAAACTTTAAAAAACCCCACATGATCATATCAAGAGATGCAGGATGAGCATTTTATAAAATTCAATACCCATTTATGATAAAAAAACAAAAACAAAACATCTCAGCAAAGTGGGGAAAGAGAGAACATAATAGAGGCCAAGTATGATAAACTTACCACCAGTGTCATATTCACTGGGCAACTACAAGCATTTCCCTTAAGATCAAAAATAATACTGGGAAGTCTGCTTTCACCTGTCTTATCCAATGTAGTACTGAAAGTCCTAGCCACAGCAACCAGACAAGAAGGAGAAGTAAAAGGCATTCAATTTAAAAATGAATAAATAAAAGTGTTACTAATTACAGGTAGTATGATAGTGTATATAGAGAACCCTAAAGATGGTATCCCCAAACTACTATAACTGATAAATAAATGTAATGTACCAGACTACAAAATAAATATCTAGAAATCAGTTGCACTTTCATACACCAATAATGAACTATCAGAAAGAGGAACTGGGAAAGCATTTTCACTTATCATTGCTTCAAAAAGTAAAATACTTAGGAATAAATTTGTCCATGAAGGTAAAAGGTTTGAACTTGGAAAGTTAAAAGTCACTAAAGGAAGAAATTGAAGAAGATACAAATAAGTGAAAGTATATACCACGTTCATGTATAAGAAGAATTAACATCATCAAAACGGCCATATTAACCAAAGCAATCTATAGATTAAATGCAATTCCTATCAAAGTAAAAATACCAATGGCGTATTTAACAGAACTAGAACAAATATTCCAAAAATTTATTTGGAATTACAAGAACCCCCCAATATCCACATAAATCTTGAGAAACAATGACAAAGTTGGAGGAATCACATCACCTAATATCAAGCTAAACTATAAGGCCATAGTAATCAAAACAGCAGCATACCGGCATAAAAATGGACATATCGATCTATGGAACATAATAGAGAGCCCAGGAACAAACCGGTAACTTTATACGCAATGATATTTAGCAAAGGAGGCAAAAACATATGAAAATTGGACGATATATTAAAAAAAATGAAACTAAACCACCTTCCTATAACATACATAAGAATAAGCTCAATATGGGTTGAGGAGTCAAATGTTAGACTCAAAACCATACAAATCCCAGAAGAAAACATAGACAGTAAAATCTCAGCCATTTCTCACGGCAGTGTTTTTCTGATATATCTCTTTGATCAAGGAAAACAAAAGAAGAAATAAACAAGGAGACTACATCAAACTAAAATGTATTTGCACGGTGAAGGAAATCATCAACAAAATGAAAAGACAACCCACTCAATGGGGGAACATATTTGCTGATACTTTTGATAATGGGTTAATATTCAAAATGCATAGGAAACTTATAAAAACACCAAAAACAAACAATCCAATTAAGAAATGGACAAAGGCCTCTCCAAACAGGACATCCAGATGGCCAATGCACATATGAAAAGATGCTTATTGTCACTAATCTTCAGAGAAATGCATATAACAACCACAATGAGCTATCACCTCACACCTGTCAGAATGGCTATCATCAATAAATCAACAAACAAGTGTTGGCAAGGATGTGAAGTAAAGGGAACCCTTGTGTACTGTTGGTGGGAATGCAGATGGTGCAGCCACCATGGAAAACAGTATGGAGACATCTTAAAAAATTAAAAATTAAACTGCCTTATAACTCAGCAATTCCACTTATTGAAATTTATCTGAAGAAACCTGAAACACCAATTTGAAAGAATATATGCACCCCCATGTTCATTGCAGCATTATTTACAATAGTAAAGATTTGGGGCTTCTGGCCAAGATGGAGGTGTAGGTAGACACACTGTGCCTTCTTGCACAAGCAAAAGAAGGACAACAACAATTTGAAAACAAAAAACAAGAACTGACAGAAATTCAAACTGTGTGGAAGTCCAACAACCAAGGAGTTAAAGAAGACACACTCATCCAGACTGGTAGGAGGGGCAGAGATGAGCAGCTGGGGTGGAGAGGACTCGTGGCAAGGCAGCGACTGGCAGACCCAGCAGGGCTGTGGCTGGAGGAGCAGGTGGTCCCACATTTGTGTGCAGATAAACCAGGAAAAACAGCTGGGGAGCAAGACAGATTGGGTCCCAGGGTCTCAGTGCCAGGAAATAAAGCCTCAAACCACTGATTGAAAACACCCCAAGGGGGTTGAGGAGGCAGTGGGAGGAACTCCCAGTCTCACAGGAGAGTTTGTTGGAGAGACCCACAGGGTCCTAGAACATACACAATGCAACAGCATGGGTTGTCCTGCCCTGGTGAACACCTAAGGCTCTGCCCCTTATATATAACAGGCACACTGAGACCAAAAAAAATGGCACAAATGAAAGATCAGATCAAAGCTCCAGAAAAAATACAACTAAGCAATGAAGAGATAGCCAACCTATCATGTGCACAGTTCCAAACACTGGTAATCAGGATGCTCACAGGATTGGATGAATTTGTTCGCAAGTTAGATGAAAAAATGAAAACTATGCTAAGTGAAATAAAAGAAAATAGTGAACCAATAGTGATGGAAAGGAAACAGGGACTCAAATAAATGGTGTGGACCAGAAAGAAGAAAAAAAACATTCAACCAGAAAAGAATGAAGAAACAAGATTCAAAAAAATGAGGAGAGGCTTAGGAACCTCCAGGATATCTTTAAACATTCCAACATAATTTGAATTATAGGGGCAAAATGAATTTGAATTATTCATTCCTATAATTTGAATTATAGGGGCGCCAGAAGGAGAAGAGGAAGAGCAGGAAATTGAAAACTTATTTGAAAAAATAATGAAGGACAACTTCCCCTATCTGGCAAAGGAAATAGACTTCCAGGAAGTCCAGGAAGCTAAGAAAGTCCCAAAGAAGTTGGACCCAAGGAGGAACACACCAAAGCACATCAGAATTACATTACCCAAGATTAAAAATAAGGAGAGAATCTTAGAAGCAGCAAGAGAAAATGGGAACATTACCTACAAAGGAGTTCCCATAAGACTGTCAGAGGATTTCTCAAAAGAGACCTTATAGGCAAGAAGGGGCTGGAGAGAAGTATTCCAAGTTATGAAAGGCAAGGACTTACATCCAAGATTACTCTATCCAGCAAAGCTATCATTTAGAATGGAAGGGCAGATAAAGTGCTTCTCAGATAAGGCCAAGTTAAAGGAGTTGATCATCACCAAACCCTTATTATAGGAAATGTTAAAGGGATTTATCTTGGAAAGGGAGGATGAAAAAGTATGAACAGTGGAATGACAGCAAACTCACAGTTATTAAAAACTACACCCAAAACAAGAACAAAAGCAAACTAAGCAGACAGCTGGAGCAGGAGCAGAACCACAGAAATGGAGATCACATGGTGGGTTATCAACAGGGGAGTGGGAGGGGGAGGGAGGAGGAAACAGTACAGAGAATGAGTAGTGTGGGTGGTGGGTAGGGGATAGACAGGGGGAGGATTGGAATAGTGTGGGAAATGTGGAAGCCAAGGAGCTTGTGTATATGACTCATGGACATGAACTAAAGGGGGGAAATGTGGGTGGGAGCGGTGTGCAGGGCAGAGGGGAGTGGGGCGGGGGATGGGACTAGTGTAAAAGTATAATAGCATAATCAATAAAACATATCAAAAATAGTAAAGATTTGGAAGCAGCCCAAGTGCCCATCAATAGATTAATGGATAAAAAGGTAGTGTTACATGATGGAATACTACGCATCCATAAAAATAAAGAAATCTTACATTTTCTAACAGCATGGATGGACCTGGAGAAAGTTATGCTGAATGAAATAACTTGGTTAGAGAAAGACAAATACCATATGATTTGATGTGGAATCTAATGAACAAAATAAACTGACAAACAAAACATAAACAGACTCATTGATACAGAGAACAAACTGATAGCTGTCAGAGGGGAAGGGGGCTAGATGCTGGGTGAAAAAGGTGAAGGGATTAAACAAAGAAAAATTCTCATAGACACCACAGGATAGTGATTACCAGAGGGAAAGGAGTTTGGGGAAGACAGAATAGGGTAAACAGGGATAAATAGTGATGGAAGGAGAGTTGGCTTGGGTGGTGAACACACAATAGAATATACTCATGATGTATTATAGAATTGTATACTTGAAACCTATATAATTTTGTTAACCAATGTCACCCCAATAAATTCAATGAAGTTTAAAAAAAGGTGTGATGCTTTTTAATTTTTTTAACAATGGATGAGTATCAATTCATATGCATCCCTGAATATTGATAGTCACAGAAAGTCTTGTTAATTTTCCTTATTGAGAAACATATATAAGCCTATAGATAAATTCACTTTTTTAAAATAATTGAATTTCTTTACGTTTTTTGTTTTCAATTTTGGAGAGCAGGATTCTTTGATTGTGAAGAGTCCAGGTCTTGGTTGCAAAATAGGGCGACAAAACATTATAAAGAACGTGTCTCGTAATACAGTGCCAGTCCTGAATATTACCTCCTGCCTATTAGTGTTCCAGGTCTCTAGATATCTCATATTTCTTCTTTATTTTTTTCAGGCAAATATAGTGTCAACCATTTAAGTGTTCTTTTAGTGAAATGCCCAGGCCTTTTGGATTGCTGCCTCCCCAATCATTTGCATATTCATATTTATTTTACTGCTCTGAGAAAATACCAGGAAGAGTTTTGTTGTTGTTAATACTGAAATGATGATCTTTTCAAGTTGTTTGTTATACTTTCATGGATATCTCAAGTAGAGCTTCATGTTTGTGATTTGCTTCCAAAATAGAGACTTCCATTGACTTTCCAAAGAAATGTAAGAGGGTGACTTTAGTGAGACAGGACATGAGGAAAATTAGACATATAAGATATATAATTTAACAACTTATTTTTAAAAGGAACTTTAGAGTTCATCTGGCCCAGTAACAGAAATCTGAGGCTCCAAACAGTTAAGGATAACAGGGCAGCTTAGAGGAAATCATAATGTATAGCCTGGGTGAAGAAGAGTCTGTTTTGGTTAATTAAATATTTCATTTAAGAAAGAATTATCCTTTACTATTCATCTTTTCTTTAATGGCTTAGATGGAAAGAGAACACTGCAGGCTTCGTCCCTGTGAGGAGCATTTATGTCTGCATGCACCCCCGTTCAGAAGCCAGTGTGTTTTAGCCTCGAATAGAGCTATGGTAGTGGAGTTGTGACATCGTGCCCTGGCCTCACATGCTATGAAGACACAAACGAAGGGGCTTTGTGAAGGTATAAGAGTGTGGTATTGTTAAGGTTGAACCTCTGCTGTCCCCTGAGCACTGGGCTGAGTTTAATGGATTATCTAGTCCCACCCACTTTTCTGAGTACACACCTGAGGTCAGAGAGGAAGGTGACTGAGTGGCACACCCAGAAAATGTCGGGGGCACCTGAGATCTCTGAACAGACTTCTGCTCCAAGGAGTGCTTTTTTCATCTTCCAATGCCAATTCTTACTAGGAAAATACAGGCTAGTTTGAGATTTTTTTTTTTTTTTTGCAAGTATTGTTAATACTTTGGATTGAGTTTACTTTACGTGCAAAAATGAAAGTTTGCCAGAAAGAGTAGTTAAGACTGATACTAAAGGAAACGATTTAAAATGTGAATGTTCAGCTTCTTTAGGAAGCTTTATTTTGACCAGAAAAAGGACTATCTAGTCTTTAAATATTATGAGTGTCATGATTACTATTACTTGCATTCTGGAATCTAATACGGGGCTAGCAGACTGAGACTCATGGATAAACAGATGCAGGAAGTAGAACCCTGTGCTATGACCTCTTCAGTGGTTGTAATTGCAAAACTCCCTTCCATATCTTAGTAAATAAATGGATGAATGAATAAATAAATAAAAACAAATTTTATGTTTCCCAAATTCTGATGAATACTTGCATTTTTACTCCATAAAAATCATGGTTCCTCCTTTGATTTGGCATGTTAATTTTCTTAATTCATTAAAATGCAGTTTGCTGAATGGAAAATAAATTATAATATTGTGCAAAGAGAAATGTTCCTTTTGCTCTACCACATGATGTGACAATTTGCCATTTCCACTTAGGGAATTTTTGGATTATTGTTCTAGTTCTGTGAAATATAGCATTGGTATTTTGATAGGAATTACGTTCAATCTATAGATTGCTTTGGGTAGTATGGACACTTTAACAATGTTAATTGTTCCTGTCAAAGAACACTACATATGCATCTATTTATTTGTATCTTCTTCAATTTTTTCTTCAGTATCTTATAATTTTTTATTACAAGTCTTTTACATCCTTGGTTAAATTGTTTTCCTAGCTTTGTTTTTTGATATTTTATTGTTGTATAAAATGCAACTGATTTCTGAATATTTATTTTGTATCCTGATACTTTACTAAATTTAATTATCAGTTTTAGTAAGTTTTTGATGAAATTATTAGGGTTCTCTGTAAATACTATTGCATCATCTGCAAATAAAGACAGTTTTACTTCTTCCTTTACAATTTTGATGTTTTTTATTTCTTCTCATTTGATTGCTGTGGCTAGGACTTTCAGTACTGTGATGAATAAGAGTGGTGAAAGTGAACAACCCCTTTTACTCCTTATGTTAAGGGAAACGCTTAGTTTTCCCCTTGTTAAGAAGATATTAGCTGTGGCTTTTTCATATATGGCCTTTATTCCCACTTTGCTGAAAGGTTTTTGTTACAAATGGATACTGTTTTTTGTCAAATGCTTTTCCTGTATCTACTGATATAATCATATGTTTTTTTATCCTTCATTTTATATGGTTTATCACATTAATTGATTTGAGGATGTCGAACCATCCTTGCATCCCAAGAGTGAATCCCACTTCATCATGGTGTATGATCTTCTTACTGTGTTACTGAATTAGGTTTGCTAATATTTTGTTGATGATTTTAGCATCTATGTTCATCAATAATATTAGCTTATAATTTTCTATCTTTGCAGTGTTTTTATCTGGTTTTGGAATTAAGATAATGCATGAGCTTAAGAGTTTTCCCTCCTCTTGGCTTTTTGGAATAATTTGAGAAGAATGGATGTTAGTTCTTTGAATAGTTAGTAAAATTCGTCTGTGCAGTCTAGGACTTGAAACATCACAGATTTGAAACAGAATTTAGGAATAGTAAATCTTCTACACTGGCTGGTGTGGCTCAGTGGATTGGGCACGGGCCTACAAATCAAATGGTTACCAGTTCAGTTCCCAGTCAGGGCACATGCCTGGGTTGTGGGCCAGGTCCCAAGCATGGGTGTGCAAGAGGCAACCCCGTCCTGAATTTTTGTCCCTCTCTTTCTCCTCCCCTTCTCCTCTTTCTGGAAATAAATAAATAAAATCTTTAAAAAAAGAGTGATAAATCTTATGTTTTGAGCCTTAATTTGGTTTCTTATGTTTTGATTTTAAGGATGTGCTACAACTTTTCTGTAATAGGTTAGAATTTGGGCTATTTTTCCATGAAATTAAGAGAAGACTGGACATACAATTTTGCTATGAGGATTTAAATATTTATTACGTATTTTTTTCACTTTTTTTCCCTAGGTTTCTTCTATTACATTTTTTTTTTAAAGAGAAGACTTTGTAACTGAAACATGCAACTTTGAAAATTACATTTTCTACTATGTCTTATAATCTTGACACTTAGAAAAATAGTATTCTGTTTCATTATCAGGATTGTATTCTGGAAGTTTGTATATATTTTTAAAAGCTATAAATAAGTAAAAAGAAAAGAAAAGAAATAATTGAGTTTCTATTTTGAAGAAACATAGGATAAAGGTGATTTTAACATGTTTTTATGTATTTGAAAGCATTCTTGATGAGAACTGATAAGTGGCTCTTGTTGAATTCTTGATAAGGGCAGATGCTCATCAATTGTTCTGAATTTATATAAATGTCAATATCTTTAAAGGTCTCTTGATAGAGAAATGGGAAACACCAACATTTGACTATGGGAATTTATGATATTCTAGAAACTTTTTCCAAAAAACATTTTTCTTATAGAAGTGTACTGTGTGCTTTATGAAACAATCACTAAACCATTTGTGGAGTTGTCATTTATTTGCCTGCAATCCTTACATCTGATTGTTGAGACTAAATCAAAAATGGCAGATGCCTCTTCTTCTTCATTTCCGCTTATCACAATTTGAATTCTTTCCAACATACATAATTTACTTGAAGTTCATTTCAGTACATTGGGTCCACATATAATTGTGGACATAATTTAAATACTTTTCCATAGAGACAAATCTATATTCATGCAAATCAAGAGTGTATCTAGGTATTTTGGGGAGGAAAAAGTTGAATTTATCTATTTTCACAGTCCCAAAATCCTATCTAGTTATAGCATCAAGGCTTATATTGATATCCAGTTTTGCTCTATTTTCATGCATGTGGGAAGATAGTAATCACATTTGACTTGATCTGGCTAATTGTATATATGTGAAAAACTTCTAGGGTGGACACATTTAAGAGGTGGCAGGTAGAACTCCAAGTTTCTTCCTTCCTGTGTTGACTCAGTTATGGAATCAGATGATTTTTAAATTTTAACTACACCACAGAAAGAAAAAAGGAACTCCTACCCTTTGCAACAGCATGGATAGAACTGGAGAGCATTATGCTAAGTGAAATAAGCCAGTTGGTGAAACACAAATACCACATGATCTCACCTATAAGTGGAACCTAATCAACAAAAGAAACAATAGACCCAAAGACATGAAAATAAAGAACAAACTGACAGTGACCAGAGGGGTGGGGGAGGGAGATAATGAGGGAAAGAAGGAGAAGGGTCAACTCAAGGAACATGTACAAAGGCCCCATGGACAAAGACAATGGGGTGGATTGAATGTGGGAAGTGGGAGGTGGGTAGAGCATGAGAGAGTAATGGGGGGAAAATGGGGAAAACTGTAATTGAACAGCAATACAAAAATTAATAGGAGGATGTACAGACGTTTTGTGGCTAAATGCCTGGCAACATTTAATTTAGTCTTTATCCAACATAGTAATAACCAGGATGGTCCAATTTTTTCCTGCTAGGGTAAGAGCATCCATTTGAGGGTTGGATCTTGCCTAAATATTGATTTAATTTTTTTATCTTCTATGTTTATGGCTTTAGGTTTTTCCTTCTGTACTGTTAGTGATAGTAAGTATTTCAATGGGTATATTCACTGTAAACCTTAATGAAACTACTATTGAACTCTGTGGTATACATGAGAGGAAATATTTCGTTCTGTTTCCTGACAAAGTAGATGCAATTTCTCTTATGATGAGCTTTTACACTGCCAATGAACATGCCATATGTTTAGACACATGGTTTTATTTTTATGATCTTTAAAATTTAATTTATTTTATGTAGCCCATGGCTGAGATAATCACTTATAAGTTTCTGAGTACTGGGATTGGTGTCAGGTTTGAAAGTGTTCTGCTTTGGGCAGAAATGAAAGTATTGCTTCACTGCAAGGCACACATTCAGAGAAACATGTATATTATTATTATTAGGAAGCTTCTCAGCAAATTCATTTTTTATTATTACTTGGTGGTGGTGTACAATGTTATATAGGATAGATGTAAGGGAAATATTACTGCATATTGATTTAGAGAGACAACTTTATAGATTATATGTAGTTAACCATTCTATGCATTATTGTTCCTTGCCAATTTAAAATGCATTCTCTGGATTGGGTTAGAAAAGAAAAGATCATTTTTTCCCCTTATTTTAAGCCTGATTATATTTATGTCACAGTGTTATCAAAACAAATTGAAGGAACTAGAAAGGCTAGGGAAAATTATTAAAATGAATTAGTATTCAATCTCTATTCCTTACTACTTTTGGCAAAAATCATGTAAGACTCCACTTGGGTGTCCTGAGAGTGAACTTTATTTTCACTCTGTTAGATAAACTGAAATAATTTTTAATTTCAAAAGGTTCCAAAACTATAGATATATGGAGAGAGAGACCTTGTTATTGCTACCCAGTGTCCCGGAGAGGAAACAGCACGCAAGACACAGTCTCCTCTGTAAGACTCCCCTGACTATTTGGTTAGACCACCCGAAGGCCAAACAATCTTAGTGAGCTTAGGAGTGTCATGCAAAAAATAAAATTAAAAAATATGAGAACTTATAATCTTTAAGGCTTATGGCATAATCAGAGTGCTTCAAAGATGTTAGCTAGTAAAAAAAAATCTTATTGAGTAATAAGATTAAAGGTTTTCAATTTGGTATTAAGGGAGAGCTAAGATTTGAGTGTAGAATCCTGTGTTTCTAATTACATTGTGGAGACTCATTCTTCCTAGTTCTACAAAAGTTGATAAAGGAGTTCTAAATTTTGTAAATTCTATGTAATTTTCCAACGGAGCCCATTAATTCTTATTTTGACCATAAAATATTTGAATAAAAACATCTAGAGAAAATTAACTCTTTCCTTCCTCCCCGTATCCAAGGCTGCTAAAGAATCTTGTATATCATCTTTACTTATTTTATATTTATTAACCCTCTGTTCCAAGTAAAGCATAGAACAATTATTTGGTTGCCAATCCCAAATTAATTGTACTGCTTGCTTGGCACTAGTCTAATCTTGAATATTCAGGATATTTACCTAAGGCTCAGGCAGGCTTTAGATACAACTTTTACTCTTATTGCATTCTTTATCACTTCGTGGGGAAAAAACATACATATATAGTTTTTTAAATGTGTGCCTCTGTGACCATCAGTTAGTGATGGGCGTTCTACATTTATGGTTACAGACCCATCTACTGCTCATGGAAAGCCAAACCTCAGTGGCCAGACAATGATTACTACTGGTAGCAATAGTTTTCTGATGCAGTATTAAGTTTTCAAAGGGGTAAAAAGGTATGTTTTCTTTTCCTTTATTTAAAATGTATTTTTTAATAATCTGACACCACTTTTTGAATAATAGCATCTATTATAACTTTGTCAGCTTGAATTTGATTTGTTCTGAAACAATTTACCCTGCTTCCCAGTGTTTTTCCAAGAAAACCACAGTACTGATTCTAAGACAGAGCCAATTACCTATGATAGACATTTCCCATCTTTCAACAGGTTTATGAAAGACAAACGTATAAAATAAATTACTTCATTTGATTGCTTTCATTGTCTTTCATAAGCAGTCTATCTAGAAGTTATTTTGTTCAAAAGTAAGCATTTTACGAATACAGTGCTAAGTGTATTTTGCTTGAGGCAGTTCTTTGTTTATGGAGTAAAACCATGGACATTTGACTCTAATCTGCCTATGCACTAGGCTGTATTTAATATATATATCTGTAGAAAATACTTGACAACATAAATAGAGAATAAAGAGAGGATGGCCTTATGTTTAGGTAACTGCCTCTATTAGACATCTCCACTTCTATAAAATGATTTTATCACAATTTTGTTTGATAAGGAAGATATTAATTCTCAAATGGCAACATGGACTAGCTGCCCTGCAGGCTTCCTTTACCAAGAATGCAATCTCAAGTTCTGTCACTCATTTTTCAAAATATTATTTGATGGAATGAATATTCAAGGAGGATTGCTCATGTATCAAGCAATCTATCTTCTTTTACAAATAATACAGATTATATTCTTAGAAGTAGCTACAATAGCAGAAACAGATAATGTAGTTCATTAGCATTTGTTGGAATAGGTCACAAAGAGGATGTTACCCCTCCCTGGTTGACGCACCAGCTGAATCTGGGCACTTGGACGTTCCTCACCCACTCCCCTATCCTTAGAATGCATATATTTTCCCGCCATTTTCCCCACTAAGAGCTGTTTCAAGGACATAGCTGTGAAACAGTACAGTGTTGTTGAGACCATCTGGACTGAATATACAAGTAAATCCAATTAAGGCCTCTATGCACATTTTTAACATCCTGGCTGGCAGAGAAGTACAGAGATCTACTCATTTTTCAGCCATCCAAGACAAGTCTTGTATGTGAGCTCTCTTGCTTGTTAATCTGCCACCTACCCATCTAGAGTGGCCTGCCTTTTTCTTTGGTGTTTCCTTGCTCCTCTGTTTACAGGAAGCCGGTTTCATATTTTACCTGGGAAGCTCCCGAGTTTGCAACCTAGCAGGACCCCTTTGCAAAATTGTTTCTCATGAGTTGCTCTTCTGAATTGGCTCTGGTATGATGCCACCAGCCTCTATTGAGAATTAACTGTCATTATGCTTATTACGTAGCTGTTGTGAAGAGTGCTGTTTATCTCATCATACAATGGCTTTTTGAAAATCAGGGATCCTAGAAGAAATCACTGTATGATCTTACCACCAAAATGAATTGTTCTTCTGAGCAATTGACTTATTTAACCTATTTTAAATTGTGAATTTTATAACTGATAAATACCTCTTTCCACACAGGATTGGATTTTTTCCCACAAAATATTTTTGTTACGTATTTTGAGCAAAGTGCAATGATGATGAATCACAGAATGTTTCAGTGACAATAACCTTAATAACAGTAAAAAGTATTTATTAATCTCATCCTATGTTTCCGCAAGGTTCCAAGCAGGTTAATGTATTATCTCTTTATTATTACTACCATCAATTTGCAGCTGAGGAAACTGAGATGTTGAGACTTGCAGAGATTTAGGGAACTTGCCCCAAAACACAAAGCTAGTAAGTACAAGAGCCATCATTCAAGGCCAAGCTACTATAGCCATTACATAACATTGCCCCTCAATTCAAATGGAGATGTTTGTGTGACATCCATCTTATTTTAACTTAGCTTTATTCTATCTTATTTACCTGTGAAATGCAGAAATATGCAGTTTGCAGTTAGGCATCCATCATTAAATGTCATTTCACAGTTTGGAGCAAAGAGTAGGTACTTGGTGAATGTCAGTTTACTTACATGGGGATGGCCAAACACAGTGGATGAGGTACAAATTCTTGCACCCAAGAATTTGTAAAGTCATTGTTGTGTTACTATAGTTTTGCACACCTGGAACAAAGTATAAATAATAACAATAGGTAAAATGTATAAATGATATACATAACAATGTTATGATATACAATAGTATAAAATGATAACAAATTGAGGCAAGGATAGATTAGACTCTATTGACTGATTTAGGAAATAAATAGGAAACAATAGTTATCAAAAGAAGTCTTCAAAAAAGTGTCCTTTGATTGATATGTGTTACTCGTCAAAGAGTTTTTTCTGTACTTGAGAAAGAGAAAATGAATAAGACTTTATCCATAATACATGCTCAAAGTGTTTTGATTAAGGAAAAGAGTCCAAGAACTGCTACAGTAAAGTGCGCCTCCTGTGTCATGGCCCTTTATTCTTCCCGAAAGCTTTGTCTTGAATGTACTTATTCCATTTCTCAGAAAAGTTTGCACTGTGGCAGGGGCTTTGGTGGTTTGGCAATGGCCCACGTTGTACAGCTCTACAGCCCTTCGTACATGTGATGAATTTAATTATTCAGAAGCAAATACTGAAAAATTGTTGTTTTATCTACCCCATTCTTGGAGTTTTAGAAGGCTGGATATCAGACTATTGAAATAGCTGCAGAATTTTGAAATATAAACTTTTGTAAAATTTAAGCTGGAACTCATAGGAAAAGCAAAAACTAGTAGCGGCAGGCTAGCAGCTGATTAGTGTTCATCCCAAATGCATTGGAACTTGAATACTCCCACGTCAGTGCTTTTTAGAGTGAGCATTTGACTAATTTAAATATGCTCAAATCTGAGAGCTGGCCGAGATCTTATGTAATCCAGATTTTTATTTGATGTTTCTGTGAGAAGTCTTTCTGAGACAATATGAAACATTCAGAGTGGGAAGGAGTTTTTCTCCCTGGGATCATTTTCCAAAAAGTAAATGTTGGAGAAAAAATAAAACTTCATTATTCTTCCACGGAGGTCAATCTTATGAGCCTCTGAACTTAGAAAATCAATGCTGGTTCCTTAAAATTTGTTGCACTTTATTTTCTTTTTTAATTGACAGAATGTTATTCATTTTGGGTGTGTAACAATGATTTGACATTTGTGAACATTGTGAAATGGTCACCTCAATAAGTCTAGTTACCATCTGTCACCATACAGAGTTAATACAATATTATTGATAGTAGTCCCCATTCTCTACATTACATCTCTATGACATTTATTCCATAACTAGAAGTTTGTAACTCTTGATCACTTTCACCCATTTAACAACCGCCCCAACTACTCTTTCCTCTGCTAACCACCAATCTATACTTAGTATCTGTGAGTTTGGTTTTATTTTGTTTTAGATTCCAGGTATAAGTAAAATCATATGGTATTTGTCTTTTTCTGTTAGACTTATTTCACTTAACAAATACCCTTAAGGTCTATCTATGCCATTGCAAATGGCAAGATTTCATTCTCTTTTTTCTGGCTAAATATATATACACACACATATATATGAGGTCTATCCAGAAAGTGTTGAGCCACATAATATGATAAATAGACATTTATTGAGGAAGATACAAGAAACATTGTACTTAGGACAATGACACGTCAGTCCCTTCAAAGTAGGCACCTTGGGACCTCACACAGTTCTCTCATCGTCTCCCACACACACTCAACATTGTCAGGTGTCCTGCTTGTTGCAGGCCTTCCAGAACATGGATCACTTTCAACAGATTCTCGACCATCTTTGAAGCATTTGTACCACACTTTTTTGGTACACTTTTGAAGCACACTTTTATTTGTACTTCACTCATTGCATCATCCCCAAAAACCTTCTGACTCATCCAAATAGTCTCCATAAAGGAATGTTCAAGGTTAATGCAAAATTTGATGAAGATTTGTTGTTCTACTCACTCAGTCATTTAAAATGCAACGGCCACAGAGCACACATGTTCACTCGTGGCATCTCCTGCCCCCACTGACTAGTCATTCTAACAGGGAGATGTGATACATAATGCAATTTTTATTGCATTTCTCTGATAGTGAGGAGCATGCTTTCATCTGCCAGCTAGCCATGTGTATGTCTTTGGAAAAATTTCTATTGAGATCCTCTTCTTGTTCTTTAATCATTGCTTTTTCTTGTTATTGATTTTGTATGAGTTCTTTATATATATATCAGATATAAACCCCTTGTCAAATATATGATTTGCAAATATCTTCTCCCGGTCAGCAGATTGTCTTTTCACCTTGTTTGTGGCATTATTCACTGTGCGGAAGCTTTTTAGTGTGATATAGTTCCACTTGTTTACTTTCGGTTTTGTTTCCCTTGTCTTTGGGGTCAGGTCCAAGAAATAATTGCCAAGATCGATGTGAAGGAGCTTACATCCTATATTTTCTCCTCAGAGTTTTATGGTTTCAGGTCAAGCTTTAAATCCATTTTAAGTTAATTTTTGTGTATGGTGTATAGTGGTATTTTTCTAGGAGGCTATTTGGTTTTCCCAACACCTTAAATTGAAAAGATTGTCCTTTCGCCATTGTATATTCTTGACTCCTCTGTTTTAAATTAGTTGACTATACTTGTGTGAGTTTATTTCTGGGGTGTCTATTCCGTTCCATTGATCTGTGTGTCTCTTTTCATGCCAGTACCATGCTGCTTTGATAAGCACTGCCTTGCAGTCCTGTGTGATAATTGGGGAGTGTTGTACCTCTGATTTTGTTCTTCTTTCTCAAGATTCCTGTGACTCTTTGGAGTCTTTTGTGGTTATATATAAATTTTTGGATTATTTGTTCTAGTTCTGGGAAATATGCTATTGGTATTTTGATAATACTACATTGAATCTATAGATTGCTTTGGGTAATTTAGGACATTTTAACAATATTCATTCCTCTAATCTATGCACATGGAATACCTTTCCAATATTTGTGTCTTCTTCAATTTGTTTCATCAATGTCTTATAGTTTCAACTGGCTTTCTTTCATTTCAATGCACTTATTAACTAAAATAAACACATTACCTTTCTGAGAATATATTATTATATCACTAATTTCATTTAACCAGTGTGTTCTGAGAACTCTGTGACAGGTACTATTCTAAGACATTGAGATTTTATCTCTAAGATCTTGAGATATGTTAGTGATCAGAACAGATAAACAATTGATCCTCATGGAATTCACTATGCAAACTAGGCCAATTAACTCTTTGTGATACTGTGGTTACAGATTGGGCTGAAGAATATCATGAAGAAATTTTTCCCAAGCAAAGAAATTGCATAAAGAAAATGCACAAAATTATTTCTAACTTTGTAAGAATAAAATAACATGAACTAAGTGATATTTAAGTTCTTTTTTTCCTATTAATAGTGGTGTACAATAATTCAAGTTCCAAATATAGTTCCTGAATTTTGAATTTCCATATTATAAACTTTAAGTTTGCAGAACTATTTGTAATTCTCTGTATATCATATTATCTCTGGCTCTGTTCTTTTGCCCTCTTCCTGGCACTTAATTAATATATTTCTCCTACTTTCAATCTTTCCTCTCCTTTATCTGGTTAATGGTTATTATTTTTCAGTGTTAATCTAGTTTCTCTAGGAAATTTTCGCAGTCCTCAGTATTCCTCATTACACCACAGGTACTTGCCATTCTCCTAACAGCCGTAAAGAACTAATTGTAAGTTTGCATGATAGAGCTAACCACAGCACCTGGCACAGGGTATGTCCTCAGTAGATAATGGTTTGAACATTAATTTAGAATGACTGATAGAATGATTGACATATTCAGAGCCCTCCAAATTTAAATTTTACTCATCTTGTTAGCTTTATGTCTTCCATAGCTCCATGCACGACCAATCGGTCTATCCTAACCAAACTCATCTGCAATTCCCTGAACGTAGCTTTTATGCTTATGTTCAGGTCATTCCTAAAGCATATACAGCGAGAATATACCAGTCTGTCAAATCTCAAATCCAATTTCACTTATTCTATGAAGTCTGTTATAGTAATGGTGTTACATGTAGACAATTAAATGATAAAATAAAAATTAGACTACTCGTTTATTAACTTGTCCTCATGGGAATGAAATCAGGCTATCTATGAAATTTCTTTCTTACGAAGATGTTAGTAGTGTAGTTTATCTTAAATTATTAACACTATACAAAAGAATTTTTAAAATCCTTGATGGTTGTGCAAACTTTAGGCAAAAGTTATTATTGAAAAAACTCAAAGATATATGCTTATATTTTAACTCACTCATTTATACTTCATTGTGAAAAATGACTGAGTCAACATAGTTTTAGATGGTGCCTAAGATGATTGGCAAGATAGTATGTTTTAAATTAAATAGTAAAAAAGTGTAAAAGATTATGGACTTATTTGTATAAAATTAGTGATCCTGACCTATAATTTAAGTTGACCATGTAGAAAACCTCACTATGCAACAATGTTAGGAATGGTTGGTGATTGATAATGGATTTTTTTATCTGATTGAGGAAGAGAATCTTTAGTTGAGGGTAAACATAAGTTGAATGATTTTGCAATATGAGGTTAAATATTTATATATTATCCTAGTACTAATACAAAGGATTTAAATAAACTAATTTTGATACTTGAAAACAAACAATACTTGGTGTTAGCAGCAGTGAACAACGGGAATAATGGACTTGACTCTGAATGGAACATCATATGCTGTCACTGCTGGAGTAACACAGGTGACTATTCCATGTATTTACACAAACCAAGTGGTCCCAGGCATGGTTTCTAAAGAACTTAGTAACGCCAATAAAAATTAACTTAGATAAAAATAAAAATTTTTCATTTCACAAAACTGAAGAAAGAGCTAAGGACCTTGGCCAGATAGTTCAGTTGGTTGGAGCACCACCCTGTACACCAAACAGTTTTGGGCACACACCTAGGTTGCAGGTTTGATCCTGGTCAGGGCACATGTGGGAGGCAGCTATTGATGTTTCTCTCTCACGTCGATGTTTCTCTCTATATCTTCCTTTCTCTCTAAAATTGACAAACATATCTTCAGGTAAGGATTACAAAAGGTAGAAAAGAAGGAAAGAAAGAGCTAAGGAACCAAGCCTCAGAAGGTCAGCCCCACACATCTCCAAAAACCTCAGAGACTCATACCAGTAGCCTCTCTTCTCTTTCCTTCTCTTTTAATGGTGGCCTAGACACTAAGCTACACAAAATAGAACTGTGTGGGCTGGTTGTTTCTGATCTAATCCCTCATAGCTTTATATCCTGTGTGATGTCCATGGATTTATTTACCAGACTACAAAGCACACATGAACATAAAATGCAAATATCAAAACTACCCAAAACCTTCAAGGAGAGACTCTGCAGCAACTTAGAAAGTGTTCACCTGCTGGATGGATACTGTAGGCTTAAGGAGAGTGTAATTATGATTATGTCTGCATGGACCATATAGGACCTCTGTAGCTGGATCACAGATAAATGTAATAATTGGAAGCCACCACTGGAATTACACAGTTGGACTAGAGGAGATGGAGATATGTATCAATGAAAGGAGTTTATTTCTCCAAAAAAAATAAATAAAGGTATCGGGAAGAGAAAATAATTTATGTGCTATTACAAATGAAAGGGCTATAGTCTGTTTATTCTGAGTAATCTCATCGCATAGGTCCTCAGCCAGTGTTTGGTGGAAGGGAGGAGAGTAGAGGATAGATCACCTGGGAGAAAACGCTAACAACAGGTGGTGGCCAGACATCAGCATGATGGATCAGAATCAGTCTCCATTCCCAGAGGGGATAGGAAAATGAGTCATGAATCTAGTTATGTGTGCCACCAGGACATGTGTGTTCACATGGGGGTTGTAGGTTATGAATTGTTGGCACAAGGGTGTTACACCTTGGGAGCTCCTGATTTTTTTAAATAGTTCACTTTTTATCATGTTTTTTTTTCCATTACCATTTATTTCTCCTAACCCTCTTCTACATCCACTACACCCCCCAACCACCACAATCAACACACTGTTGTCCTTGTCCATGTATAATTTTTCTTTTTTGCTCAGTCCCTTCACCCCCCAACACCTCCCCAAGAGCTGCCATTCTGCTCTCTATTTATGAATATGTCTGTATTTTTCTTGTTAGTCCAGTTTGTTCATCAAATTTCACATCTGAGGCTTGTCTGGAAAAAGTCCGGCGTTGTTAACATAACAAGAATGGTTGTGTGACATCAATGTAAACTGGCAGCCAAGTAGAGCAGACTGGAATGCCGATGTGTGAATACTGACGACTTCACTGTAATAGTCAGTGGGAGGTATAGAAGCTGCAGAGTGAGCATGTGTATTGTGTGGCTATCACATGCAAAATGACTGAGCAAGTAGAGCAATGAATTTGTATCAAAATTTGCATTAAGCTAGAAAATTCTGCTGTGGAAACTATTTGAATGATTTGGAAGGTTTGCATGGATGATGTATAAGTGCAGTGCAAATAAAAGTGTGGCACAAACACTTCAAAGGTGTTCAAGAATCTGCTGAAAGTGATCCATGTTCTGGAAGGTCTGCACAAGAACGCCAGACAATGTTGAAAATGTATGGGCTGCAATCAACAGAGATCAGCAACTGACAGTGTGAGAATTAGAAGCCAATCTGGGGATTCCAGAAACTACTGTGTCCTAAATTTTGACACAGGATCTTGGCATGAAACGTGTTATGGCAAAATTCATTCCACGATTTCTGCTACCAGAGCAGAAGGAATGTCATTCTGCACTTGCTAATGACTTAATTCAAAGAGCTACCAATGAACAATATTTCCTCAAGGTCATAACTTTGAAGGGGACTGAGGTGTCATTGTCCTATGTACAATATTTCTTGTATTGTCTTCAATAAGATAATATTTTTCATATTACATGGATGGATACTTTCTGGGCAGACTTCATATGAGTGAAATCATATGGTACTTGTTTTTCTGTCACTGGCTTATTTCACTTAACATGATGTCTTCTAGGTCCATCCATGTTATCCAAAGGGTAAAATTTTCTTCTTTTTTATGGCCAAGTAGTATTCTACTGTGTAAATATCCCATAGGTATTTTATCTACTCATCTATTGATGGACACTTGGGCTGCTTCCAAATCTTAGTTACTGTAAATAATGTTGCAATGAACATAAGGGTACATATATTCTTTCAAGTTAGTGTTTTGGGTTTCTTCAGATAAATTTTCAGAAGTGGAATTGCTGGGTCATAAGACAGTTACATTTTTAATTTTTTGAGGTAACTCCATACTGCTTTCCACAGTGGCTGCACCAATCTGAATTCCCACCAAAAATACAAAAGGGTTCCCCTTTCTTCACATCCTTGCCAGCACTTGTTTATGGATTTATTCTGACAAGTGTGAAGTCATAGCTCATTGAGGTTTTAATTTGCATTTCTGACGATTAGTGGCATTGAACATCTTTTCATATGTCTGTTGGTCATCTGTATGTGTGTCTCTTATAGAAAAATGATTTTTCAGGTCCTTTGCCCATTTTGAATATTATAAATTTTGAATATCAATCCTTTACCAGATGTATCAGCAAATATGTTTTCCCATTCAGTGGATTGTCTTTTTGTTTTGTTGATGGTTTTCTTTGCTGTTCAAAACATTTTTAGTTTGATATAGTCTCATTTGTTTATTTTTCTCTTGTTTTCTTTGATTAGGGAGATATAGCTGATAAAAGATTGCTATAAGCTATGTCTGAGATTTTACTGCCTCTGCTTTCTTTTGGGAGTTTTATGGTCTTGAGTCTAACATTTAAGTCTTTAATCCATTTTGAATTTGTGTGTGTGTGATATAAGAAGGTGGTCCAGTTTCATTTTTATGCACATATCTGTCCAATTTTCTCAATATTATTTATTGAATAAACTATCTTCAGCCTATTGTATGTTTTTGCCTCCTTTGTCAAATATTAATTGACTATAAAGTTGTAGATGCATTTCTGGGCACTCTATTCTGTTCCACTGATCTATATGTCTGTTCTTATGCCAGTACCAAACTGTTTGGATTACAATGGTCCTGTACTATAGTTTTATATCAGGTATTGTGATGCCATCTACTTTGTTCTTTTTTCTCAAGATCGCTGTTTTTATTAGACTCTTTTGTGATTCTGTTGAAATTTTTTGGAATATTTGTTTTAGTTCTGTGATATGCATCGTTAGTATTTTGACAGGAATTGTATTGAATCTATAGATTGCTTTGGGTAGTATGGACATTTTAATGATGTTAGGTATAAGAGTAAGTGTGGTAATAGAGCATAGTGAAAAGGTTCATTCTTGAATGATTTTGTTCCCAAATCATCTCATCATGTATAAATATTCTAGAAAAGCATTACAATTATATTGAAACTCATTACCTTTGTTTTCTTATCTAGGTTCTATGCTTAATATTCATAGTTTCCCAGATTATTTGCCGTGATTCAGTGAATAGCAGGAAAACTACTCAGGTAACTTTTGGGCCACAATTTTGTAGTCTTGATTTCAGAGTTATGTTTAATACTTCCTACAGGGCCAGTGAAGAAGAATTTCTCAACTGCAAAAATTATTGTTTCCTAGCTTTCACCTAAGACTGGCATATTTCTCATGTATATCCTTACAGAGTTAATTAAATACACATTTGCAAGATACTGCATTAATAAGAAAGAGTGAATGGATAAAGTATCACCTGCATTTTGTTAATTTGCTGCAGGATTCATTCTCCCTGCAGCTGGCACCTATTTTTAATCTTTTAATTTGACAGTATAGACATGTCTGTGATGGAGAAACCACAGCCATTTTTTCTCTTCATAAAGAAAGGGACGCTGGAAAGCTGAGTTATTATGGCCCTATTTTAATTTTACTCCCAGCAGTTAAATTATTTAAATGTCTCCTCTGTAGTCAAAATGCATATTTTTTAGGTTTACATATATTTTATTACCATTAGAGCAATTTTGTTTCGATTAACTTAGCTTTCCATTTCTGTGTTATTAAAAATGAGAAATAACCCTCACAGAGTGATTCTAAATTAGAGTTCTGGGGTCAAATTATATTTATTGATTTTCTTAGGTTCTTTGACTAGGGGAAACACAATATATAACCAATGGCTAAATTATATTCTCTTATATGTATTTTGAATTTTAGTTAATCAGGAATCATTATATTTCAGGCCAAAAATAAAATCTGTTGAGTGATTATAGAGTTTTGGTACGAGGGGATTTAATGCTACCTAGTTTTATGTTCGAAGTTAAGAGTGTGACAGTTTTATTGATTATATCATGAGTATGATGTCTTGGGACTGCTGATAGTGGACAGAAACAATTAAAAGGCTTTTCCATTTTTATTCCATTATCTTTTGTGAACTCAGTTACATTAAAAAATTTTAATTCTGCAAAATCAGATTTTAATAAATAGCTTTAGAGCATTTACAGAGACAATATAAGAGTAAAACTTTTATGGGTTTTAGTTATATTTTCAATTTTTCAGTTCTCATTTTATTGATCATAATAAGCTCTGCTGTCTCTCTCCATGGTTTAAATAAGGCATTTCTTACAATTTCTCTGCACACAACATCAGAATGAGCTGATGATGAAATTATAAGTTTTGCTTTGTAAAATTTCCTTTTGAGCTTAGGTTTATAAAGTGGTTAAATTATACACTTTGCAAAAATTGTAAATTGTATGCTTTAACCATTTTATAAACCTAAGCTCCAAAGAAAGGATCAACTATACAAAGCGATTTTCAGTTTTTCCTGATTTGGCATTCTATATTACTAATATTTTTTATTTGCTAAGGTATTTGCACTTATGCATATCAACTAGCAAAATAATTATAGTATAATTATACTATTACCAACATTTTGTGCTATTATATCCAGGACTGAATCTTGGGGCAGTTAAATATTTTATTGCTTAGTGATTAAAAATCAGGTTCTGTGGTTAGCTTTTTGGAATGCTTTTTGTTTTACCTAATAAGGAAAAGCAGATAGGGAAAAAAGCCTAAAATACTTCATTTCAGAAACAAAATTTCTGCAATGGTAAAGTAAGGAATTACAAAAACCTACTCTTCCCTAAAAGTAATGAGGGCACTGGAAAAATGATCAAAATAAACTTTTTGGGACTCTGGATAGTAACAAAAGGCTTTACAGTATATGAAGCCAATCTTTATATACCCATTGTAAAAGAGTGTCTATGTTATCGAATCCAGGTTCACCGAAATAACTTCCCTATTTCTATCTCTGTGGATTGACTTTCAGATTTCTCCATTTACAGATGATATTTTGTGTGACATAAATTTTGGAGAAAGTGAAAAGCTGAAATAGCCTGAGAAGTAGACAGCCAGACAGTGAGGAATCATATTCCTGGGCACAGTGTATGAGTTGTCAGTGCTTGGAAAATCTTAATATTTAACAAGAGTTTCAAAAGATCTTGTCAAGCCACACTATGAAAGTTCAGCCTCACTCTTGGCCAGACCCCAGCAGAAGACAGACCGAAACCCTCAGCGTGAAGCAGTGGGGTATTACTGAGGGAATCAGAGGCATTTGGGTCCCAGTTCATGTTGCTTTTCAGCCATTTACTATACGTACGATTTAAATTATGCACCTAAGCCTTACATCTTTATTCGTAAAACAGAAACACTAATAGTATCCCAAACCTCCATATGTATATTAAATGTGGTAATTATGACTAAAACAACTAGCACAAGTCCAGAAACTTGATATCGTTTCCTGTTTACCCATAGCTAAGCCAAAAAAAAATGGTCATTAAGTTTCTTATTCTCATTCTACTGAGTCGCAGCATTAGGGACAGATCTGTACAATGGGAGTGAATTTCAACCTTTATTCTCAGATATGTGAGAGAAATCGCTTATTTGTTTTAATCTTATTTGATTCTAGATCTACATTCAATCTCAGTTTTTATTTAGGTCCCATTTCTTTGGCACCTTGCAACTTGATTATAGAGGACTTAGTATGATCTATATGATCTACTTCATGCATTATAGGATTAATTGCAGCTCAGTCTAAGGTCATCGGTTCCCTTACAATCCAGTGGCTTTCTATTTCTGGGCCATTCACAGACCCTGAAGAAGTAAATCTGGCTTTTAAACTCCAAATTCCCTTGGCACATGTACCAAGTCCTTTCTGAGACTTGCCCACTTTCTAAGGGAGTTTCCCAGTTGTTCGGGACCTTCTCTCCTCTGTCTCTACTGTAGGCAGCCTTCTTCTCCACTGCTACTCTCCTTAAAAAGAGGCAAAGGGAAGGCGTCTGTTATGTTAACACCCTAGTACCTGAGAGACAATTTAGAATAACAAATACGATGATTTAGATTCTTTCTAAATCTTTTTTTTTTAATATTTTATTTATTTATTTTCAGAGAGAGGAGAAGGGAGGGAGAAAGAACAATGTATGGTTGCCTCTCACATGGCCCTCACTGGGGACCTGGCCCGTAACCCAGGCATGTGCCCTGGCTGGGAATCGAACCGGGACCCTCTGGTTCCCAGCCCGCGCTCAATCCACTGAGCTATACCAGCCGGGCTCTAAATCTTATTAAACAGTGTAGTTATGAGACAATTGTCAAATTAAATAATAACTTTTTCTATTGACTAATTTAAAAAGTATTCTTCGCCCTGGTTGGTGTGACTCAGTGGTTGAGTGCTGTCCTGTGAATCAAAGGGTTGCCGGTTTGATTCCCAGTCAGGGCACATGCCTGGGTTGTGGGCCAGGTCCCTAGTAGGAGGCATGTAAGAGGCAACCACACATTGATGTTTCTTTCCCTCTCTTTCTCCCTCCCTTCCCCTCTGTCTAAAAATAAATCAATAAAATCTTAAAAAAAAAAAGTGTTCTTTGCTAGGGGTACAATTTGTCCCAGGATTCTAACTATATTGATGGATTTTACTAAGTTCTGGAGTCAGGAAGTGGTGCCAATCTGAAATCTGAACCGACGTTAATGTAGCAAGAGTGACTAGATTGCGTACCCTGGCATCGTTCTAGACTTACGGATTGCGATCCCAGGTTACCGCAGAAAATGCCACTATTGAGAAACTATAGATCACACATGCATTTCATCTCTATCGTCTGAGACAAGAGTACAATAGATTACATCTGAGATATTACATCTATCATTACATATCTTGTGTGTGGTGATTAATTGTATGTGGCAATGTGGAGGGTGTTTCTGAATTAGATACAGATATAGATTGGTAAACTTGGAGGAAGAAGATTGCTCTCCATGATGTAAGTGGGCCCCGTCCAATCAGCTGAAGGCCCAAGTAGAACGGAAAGATGGTTCTCCTGGGGGAGAAGGGTTCTCTGACAGGCTGCCTCAGACTTCTTTGTGTTGTACGATCTTCTGGGTCCCCTCCAGACTGCAGGTACAGGGGAAGGAAAATGCGTTCTCTGTTATTCTAGGTTCTTTTGGCTAGTTTAATAATTAAATCGACATAAGAAAGATTAATAGGAGTAAAACAAATTTAATTAGTCATGTAGAGTATACTCATACAGACACGGGAAGCCCAAACACAGTCAGGCAATTGAGACTTACATGCTGTTCTAAGCTAAGGAGAAAGGGGTAGGGGCCTGGAGCTTCCAAGGGAAGGGAGGCAATTCCCAGGAAGACAGGAAGAACAAATGTGTGGTAAACAAATATCTGACATGCCATACAGAAATAGTGGGATTGACAGGAATTTTAACTAACTTCCTGCCGGCCTTTCCGGAGCCCACTTACCTAGCCCATCTCTGTCTCTAGTGATAGTTCTCTTCCTGGACCAGGCCCTCTGTCTAAATTCTTTTAGGCAGTTAAGGGGGTAGTACAAATCTTCCTGAGATGTTTGGGTCTTGATTATCTTCAATTCAAAATAGTCTGCATGCCAAAGTGGCACATTTTGAAAAGCTCTTTCTAAACCCATTCTCCAATCCACACTACGATTTTTTAAAATCTTTTTTTATTGTTGTTCAAGTACAGTTGTCTCCTTTGCCCTCCCACCATTTCTCCCCAACCCACTCACCCCCACCTCCCACCCTTGATCCTACCCGCCTTTGGCTTTGTCCCTGTGTCCTTTATACGTGTTCCCTGATAACCCTTCCCCCTAACTCCCCCAACATCCCCTCTCATCTCCCCTCTGGTTACTGTCGGTTTGTTCTTAATTTCAATGTCTCTGCTTCTATTTTGCTTGCTTGTTTGTTTTGTTGATTAGGTTCCACTTATAGGTGAGATCGTACTACAAATCTTGAACTCATCAGTATCTACAATCATGAGTTAATTGTTTGTAATAGATCTTCTACATATCTTCATTAATCCTATTGTTGCTGTTTCTCTGGAGAACCCTGACTAATGAATAAGGCATCCATCAACTTTTAGATCTGTAGTGATATGGGAAATTCTGTTTATCAAGGCTGTGCAAGAAAATGTCTGACATTAGTGATTTTTAATGTTGATGGTTCTTGTCCACAAGGACTTCAAGATGTACCAAATTGAAAGGAGAAAGATACAAACTATATTTTTATGTATACAAAAAGTACAAGGGATGTGGGTAAAAAAGACACAAGAAAATCCAAGTGGCTATAAATTAAAAAGTGCATGACTTAATTGTCATTTTCTTTTCAGAGTAACAATACTGATAAAACAAGCTGCCATGTGAATTAACCTGATACTTTAGTGTAAAGAATTTTCAGAGGCTATTTTTCAGTTTGTGAATAATTCAATAACATACAGAGATTTTAAACCACCTAGCTGGAATTTGAATGTCCTTTGAGGAGCTAGAAAGATAAGGTAGCTTTACACTTGTTCAATATGGCATTATTACAGTCTGACCAAAGCAAGAAATGAGAACAGATGACCTCTGAATCCTCGCACATGAGGATACTTTTATAACAGTCAGGGAAGCTTTGCACTTAGAGCCTACAAGATATTAAAATATAAATATTAAATAATAAGATCACATACAACAGCATTTCAATGCCATTAGCTTCCAATAAATCAAATTTTCAGGAATTAAAGTATCTAGTTATTATGTTTCACTGAGAGGAAATATTAAAATTCATGACTATTCTAAAGGACATCATAACTAAAGCAAAACAGATTACAGTTCTGCCAATAAAGGACGAGAAACTTCCAAAAGGTTTTACCACGAAATTATCAGAAATCAAAAAGGAAATAAATATCTTTGTTGAAAAAAAGTGTAGGATTAACTTGAATGATGGTCATAGAAAATAAAAAATGTTGGAAAGGTAATTTAAAAATAGCTGATATCCTTGAAAGCAACTAAGACAGAGAAAAATACCAGCAAAGAGGTTAATGAGAACATGAGGACATTTTTAAATAGTTAAGGAGAACAAGATAGTAAAAGATGAAATAGACCCTATTAGAGAAAATTGGTTATAGGAGCCATAGAAATTGATAAATAATAATTTGATTTAGAAGCAGCAGTAATTTATTACTGAGGGAATCTTGAAATTTTATAAAATGTTGCCAAGTCTCCATAATTATAAAATTGAAAGGCAATATGAATTCAAAAAAGTACATTTAAAAAACTTTAAAAGGTGATTTAAAATATTATTTAAATGCTCTCCATCCTCAATAAAAATACCTCATTGCTAAAGTTTTCTTTTTTTTATTACTGACAACAAAATATTTGAATATTCAAATAGAATTATTCCCTATATTCAGGGACACTAAAAACCTTTTTATCCCAAGCTTTTCTCACTATTGATATCACAGACGATGATAAACTATTGTGCCAAGATGCATCAGTCAAATGAACTGCCAAATTAGTTTACCTTTTCACTTCCGCCTTCCTGTCAGATGCCCTGTACCCGAGAAGCATGGCTGGTGCTTGGATACCTGGGAGAGGTTCATGAAGGAATCTTCTGGGGGTGGTTTAATTTTTTGGTTTCTTTTCTTTTGGAATATAGGAACAATAGTAATTAACAAATATGTTTCAGTTTTTTCTCTTAAATTACAATCCCTTTTAATTAACTCAATGCTTAATTAAAAAAGTGAACTTCCTTATGAGTCTTGTGGGGCCTACTTTTAATTTATCCTGTGCAGTTACCCACTAAGAGGAAGGACTCTGTATCCAGAAGTTCAGAATAGTGACTAATCAGCAAAGAGCAAGTGGTCGTGGTACTGGGATCGGTCATGAGGACACACAAGTCAGCCAGTTGGCGGGGGGGGGGGGGTAGGAGATGATCTTTTCCTTTGTAATAGATATTCAAGGATGGTGATCTTCGGAAAAAAGGGATATATTGATATGTCTATTGCATGCATGTGTACTACTTGTCTTAAACATTTTCTCATTTTATACATGTTGTTGCTTTGATTTTGTTAGTACTAAAAAATGAAAGATTCTCATTTGATTCTAGTTCATTGACAAGCTCTGTCATTTAATGTATTTGAGCTTCCTTATATCCAAAAGAGAAAAGTAATACCTATGGCAATAGTGGATTTAAGTATCACATTCCACATGTTACTTTTTTGTCCAGCCCAGTGGCTGGCTTAAAGTAGATGATAAACAAAATTTAATTATTTCCCTATCTTACCTCATCCTTAAAAAATGACATAAGAGTTTGGAACTCAACTTACTATGAGTTGGGTCCAATTACTACAGAAGTCATTAGGTTGTTACTTTTCTATACATTACACTGATTTTAAAGTAAAATAATCTAAGAATGACTTAGATTTTTTCCTCATATAGTTTTGTTATATATTGGCTTGTACTGAACTTGTATGTCTCTAAAACCCTAAGTCTAGCTCTTGCAAATGTCTCAAGCCAAGCTTTGCCAATAAATTATTCAATAAATTCCTTTTAATAAAGTATATATTTCCACTCTCCTTGCCAATAATTTCACAATCCTCTTGCCTCTTGCTCCCTTCCAGAAGTCTGTGGTCTTCGTGAAGCTCCCCTGGGATCCCATTCAGGCTGCAGAGAACAAGAAATCTCTGATTATCAGTAAGAAACAGCTTTTATAAGAACAAATAGAGCCAAGCCACCAGGGTTATGGTGTTTGTTTCTAAACTAGTGGCCTTCTGAAAGAAAAGTACTGCTTTTACACTAGCTATCAGTAGAATGGGAGGACAAATTGCATTTTAATAGTGATTTTTTAAACTCATAAGGCTTAACTGAATACATAATTAAGACAAGGATTATTTATCATGATTTAGAAGAAAATAATATATTTAATTATGGGTAACCATCTTAGAGAAGTGGTTGGGTAGCTTTAGCGCTGCAAAAGAGAGATGTAAGGATTATTGGAGATTAAAAAGCATAACTATAAAGAGAATGAAAATAAGCCAAGGGCATTCAGAGTAAAGACAAGACAAAAACCAAATCCACTATAAAAGATATAGAGAAGAAAATATAAGATACTCTTGTATGACTCCAAAATGAAATGCAAACATATAAGGTAGAAAATTTGCTTCACAAAATTTTTGAAGTTAGCGTTAGGATTAACCTGAGGATTCAGTTAGGAATGCAGGGGGAGCTCTGTCCAGTGTAGAAATATCCATTCTTTGTGAGTGAGTTCATCACAAAAAGATTGGTTTATGGATGTCAGTGTGCTGATAAGCTTTTTGCCCCCGCAGTCACTTCCTGTAATTATTCTGATCTTGGCTTTCTAAAGATGCAGTCATAGCAATTGATTTCTATTAAAAAAAAGTAAGAACTCCAAATCCTAGTTATATCAGTACACTTAATAAGGTATTTATATTTACTTATTAAATTATTCAGATTTTTGCTTTGGTGTCGGTTACCTTTGGTGTAGGCTGAGTCCCCACCCTCACTATCATCTAGCTCTGAACATCCCAGGATGGTTGAAGCAAAGGGAAGCCATTCCTCGGGTGTTTTGTGGAAGCCGACTGGGGATGAGACAGCAGAACTGGAAAAACCCATAAAACTGAAAGCAAACTTCTGTCCTGAGTGCAAAGAGTACCTTGAAAATGGAGGCCAGCTGTAGTAGCAGAGCAAGGAAGTGGTGGCATGAAGAGTTGAAATCTGAGTTTTTCAAAAGGAAGGCTTAGATGAGGTTGTTAGTTGTTAGGCACTTGTCAGCCAACAATAAAATCTGACTTTCATTCTAGAAATACTTGCTACTGTTGTGAATGGAAATAGTGTCAACTTAAAGCAACTGTACATCCTTGAACAGCTTATACACCCCTTTCATTGTTTAACCATACAATGAGGTTATCTCCATTTTTCCTCCAAATTATTGGCGGGGGGTGTGATTCATCCCTGATCTTTTTCTGGGAATGCTGTACTCCTTTAAGGATACCTCTATTTTACCCTTGAAAGTTTCCTAGAGTAGTAACTTTATTGTGCTCTGGCAAAAGCTGTCAATTTCCCCTGATCTGGTTTTGTATCTTCTAATTTTGTCTCTACCCGCTTGTTTCAATGCTGCTGACCCGTGAGTGAGCTCTTGGCTAAGCAGAGCTACTCCACTGGCAGCTATTCTGATGCACGGCTTTTGTCAATCCCTGGCCTGTGCGTTGCATCCATCCTCACCCGTTCCCTCTAATTTGATATATGATATAATCTTCTGGATCATTTGACTCCTCCAATCCTGCCTCCTCATCCTAGACATTGCATGGCCTTGAGGGACGGAACTTTACTACCTTCCTTTTCCCATGCACAAGTGACCAGGACAGGAATTTTAACAAGACTGCTAAAACTTTGTAGTACTGGACAACACAGAAAATATCTTAAAATTGTTCTAGACATAGTTACTTGTAATTACTAACTTGTTCAAACCTTTTGCCAGGATATCTGCCGAGCTCCTTATGAGGTTTCCATGTGCAATTGGGTACAAGGGTTGAGGGTCAAACTCAGTCCCCACAATGGGATCTCCTGAGATCTGTACATCTCAGTTCTTCCATACGCTTTCCTTTTGTGCCTCTGAGAAATGCAGTTTTTTCCTTTTCCAATCTATTACCTGTCCTATCAGAGGAATCTGATATATTCTTATCAAGAAATGTCCCCAACTTTCTCATGCTTATTACTGCCTTCGATCACAAATGTGTGGAATGAATTTTATTCACCAGCTGAGCCAGTCATTGTATTCTATAGTATATTTACCAAAATGGAATTTTTGAATGCTAAATTATATCATTCATTGTATCTTTTTTAAAGATTTTTAAAAATGTATTTATTTTAGAGAGAGGAAGGGAGAAAGGAGAGGAAGAGAAATATCAATGTGCAATTGCCTCTCATGCGCCCTTTGGTGGGGACCTGGCCTGCAACCCAGACATGTGCCCTGACTGGGGATCGAACTGGCAACCCTTCAGTTCACAGGCCAGTGCTCAATCCACTGAGCCAAAATTGCATCTTACTCTAGTTTGAAGCTGTATCAAGTCCATGCCCATTCTTTTACGTAGTTTTTTTTTCCCCCCCTGCTCTTATGTGAGATGAAAGTAAGTGCAGCACTCCATCTTTCTCAGGGCAAAGTCTAATCTCGGGTGTTAATATGAACACCCGTTCTTCTTCAGAAAGGTATACATGTACCAAGACAGATGATTTAGAAAATCCAGATTAAAAAAAAAAGATTTTATTTATTTATTTTTACAGAGAGAGGAAGGGAGGGAGAAAGAGTGGGAGAGAAACATCAATGTGTGGTTGCCTCTTGTACGCCTCCTACTAGGAACATGGCTTGTAACCCAGACCTGTACCCTGACTGGGAATTGAACTGGCAACCCTTTGGTTCTCAGGCCGGCGCTCAATCTGCTGGGCTACACCAGCCAGGGCCAAAATCCAGATATTTTTGAGAGGGAAACAAAATAAATTGATAAAGAATTTCTCCAACTCTCAGCCCTGGCAGGGCAGCTTGGCTGGGCAGAGCATTGTCCCGATACACAAAGGCTACAGGGCACATACAAGAAGCAGCCAGTGAATGCATATATGGGTGGGCATCAAAGTCAATGTTCCTCTCTCTCCCCCACCCTTTCCTCTCTCTCCCTGAAGGGCAATAAAAAAACAAACAAACAAACAAAAAAAAACCCCAAAACCTCTACAACTTTGTATGGGTACTGCTCTGTTAAAGAAACCTATTTAAGTTAATAGACCAAAGATCAAACCCTCTCTCAAGTTTTCTTCAAGAGCAATAGAGACATTTGTTTCTTATCTATGTAGAAACTGAAGGTTCAATTAAGTGGCACTCAAGCAAATCGAAGAGTAGTCTTTTCTAAAAGCAAACCTTATTTTTCTGTCCTAGCATGTGAAGTGAGAATTGCTGCTCTCAAAACTGAGACGTTCTCTCTCATCTGTGTTAGTATAGTGTTACTAAGGGACTGGGCGCCGAGGATTCATAAGCCTGAGACTCATTCTGCTTCGGAGGAAATACCAACTTGCTAATACTTTTGGGTTTAGTTCTCTTCTTGAACCTGCAAATTATGTAGCTACTCTGCTTTTTTGCAGTTCTCGCATGGGGCATGGTCTCAGTGGTTGAGGTTTAGTTATTTCATAAAATGTAGAGCTTTTAATGTGTTATTTTTCTTTCCAGAAATAACTATGCTATAAACATTTACATACATATAGGTAGATACTTATGTATATACATATACATGTAGTGATATGCTATGTGCATTTACAAAATCGGGTTATTATTTGTTTTTATAGTTACATATTTGGACTCCATCAGGTCTACTCTGGGAAGCAGACAGATTGTCTTGGTGCTGACTATAATCATGATGTCATTGAAGGTTACTCTCTCCTTTGAGATGCATTTAAAATTGATTTGCATTCTCTATTTCATGTCCAATAAGAAAGCCAGTGCTTTTCCCAACGTTTATGTGAATCCCCCAGAGTGTACACTCTCACAGTCACTTCTAATTCTGGTTCACTCTGAATTTAATCTACCTATTTGTCACTTCTCCCAGCTGCTTTCCCGGTAATCTCCTCAAATACGGAATGTTGCCTATGCCTTTAAACTCTTGTGTATGGCACTCACAGAGAGCATATGTGGAGATACATCAGAGTATACTGAAGATTTTGTGTCGAGGGGGTGGGAGTGGGGGCATTGCAGTAATATGTGGCAGTTCTTATAAAAACTTTTAGATGTCTCTGTTCTTGAAGTTATTTTCTTACCACCTCATCCTTTGCACCAACAGCCAGAAATTTTGAATTGACAAAACTTCTCCAGGGGCTCCAATGGGAATATTGTGACCCCATTGTTTCTGAGGACCTTTTGAATAATAACCTTTTATTAGATTATTTCAGTATAAATAGATTTTCACTTAAGTATTTTCTGCAGTAAAATGGAGAAAATAATTAAATGTAATTATAAGTGATTTATTTTTATGCAGCAAAGTTAAATCATTGATATTTTTATTCTTATTTTCTTGAATTTTAAAAATCTTGGTAGCTTTTTTCATTGCAAATTATTGATGTAAAGATTTAGCTCAGAGATCAGTATCTTTATCCACTAATAAAGGTATTTTATTGTGTCATTTATAACTCCTTATTTTGCTTTTATGGCTTTTTTTGTGTTTCCTAATAGTTTGAATTTCTCCATATTATTTTTTTTAATCTAAATTTTGTTCAAATATTGATTTTTTCAACAATTTTAAAATAAAATGTTTCAATATGTGAATTTTTGGCCATTGCCAGCTTGTTTTGTTGATTATATTTCTACCAGACATATTCATTTTAATTCAAATCAAGACGGTATGGATTTCCTAAGTGTTGAGCATGGTAAAGGTGTCTCTGAGCATGGAACTCCTGCAGCCTGTCTTACATATCTTGCTCTATGCATCTCTTCCATCTGGGATGTTCCTGAGTTTATATTCTGGTGCAGTGAACTAGTAATGTAGTAAGTAACATTTATGTGAGTTCTGTGAGCCACTTTAGCAAATTAGTGAAACCCAAGGAGAGGGGTCCCAGGAACCTCTGATTTGTAGGCAGTCCATAAGAGGTCCACGTAACAAACTGAACTTGCAACTGGCAACTGAATTGAGTTGCCAATGAGGAGATCACTGGAACCTCTAATCTATAGCTTGTTGGTCAGAAGCACAGGTACAGCCTGGGCTTGCATCTGGTGTTTGAAGTAGGGGAGAGGGCAGTCATAAAGGACTGAAGCTTAACCTGTAGAATCTGATAGTATCTTCAGTTAGATTGTATTCAGTTAGACTTCAGAATTGAATTCTTGGATACTCTGCCCCCCACCACACACCCTGTGTTGGAATTGAGTCTGGGAACACCTATTCATTACTATACTTACAGTTTCTATCTGACATAAAGAATCTGTTAGAATGTGCTTTAACACTTTGTTTTTTTCAAAGCTAAGCATTTGAAACATATTTTTTTCTTCAGTAAGTCTGATAGCTGTTGCACTTTCTCAATATCCACACTAAGTTGTACAAATGACAGAATTTTATCTCATTTGAAACAGCCAACATCCTGTTAAATTTATAGTTATATTTAAATGTAAAAAGTCCCTCTTTTTTAGCACATGCACTAGTTCGGGCGGGGAGATTTATTTATTTATTTTAAAGTCATGAGCAGATCTATTCAACCATACTTTCTTGCTCCAGGCTCTAGCCTACACACAATTTTTCATTAAAATATTATTTGAGCTGGGACATCTGCAGTAGTCTGGAACATATTTTCTCCAGTACTTGATTTTAAGCACTTTATACATCTTAGAATTCTCTAAAAAAACATATATATATGGCATGTTTGAGTATAACTGAACAAACCACAACTGTGCCTCCATCCAGAGTGGTGCCAGTCTGGGAGAAAAATATGCCCACTTTTTAAAGAGCATCTTTAACATTTTAATTAGCTTTTTATTCTGTCAATAATACTGTTCTCTGAATAGAGAATGTCTCCATGCATAACACAATGTTTATTACGAAATGTTTTAAGCAGAGAGAAAACTATAGCAAAAATCATGTTGAATATTTACCATCACCCAGTTTTATCAAATCTTAATATTTTGTTATGTATGCTTCTGATATTTTAATTAAATATTACATATTCATTTGACTCTCACTGCTCAATCATTCTCTCTTCCATTTCCCTCTCCTTCTGTCCAGAAACAACTGATGTGGTTATCCGACCAAAGGGGTCCACTTGTCTGTGCCCATCAGAACCCAGTCAAATGCCAACAGGAGCTTGCAGCTGTCGCTGGGATTTCATCCGGCAAAATCCGTGGGTGACCGTAACCCAATGCATAAAAGAATCTCACACCAAGACACGCTGGGAGAAAAGAGTCCGGAGCCACAGTACTATTTCCTATATCTCAGGACAGTAAGGGTTTTATTCATTGAGGAAATGGCACCAAGCCCAGAGTCACAGATAACTGAGTGCAGACTTGGTTCCCCCATGGTTTCCAGGGGATGGATTATAAAGGGGAAAAATCATTTATCATCATGGCTAAAGGAGTTGGGGTGGTGGGCTCTAGCTGACTGACTGAGGCTGGGATAGGGAGTCAATGAACATTGTACTAGGTTCTGATGGCAACCGCGGCATCGTTCTGTTTGGTTTCCTGAGGGTGTGTTCTGCGGGAGTCTTCAACTCCCACTGGCCTGGGCCTGCACCAACTGAAGTCAAGATGTTATCTTAAGCTTGACCAAGGCTCTGTTTCTGTGGTCAACAGAGCCAAGGCTTTGTTCTGAAGACAGTTGGATGCTGACCAGTAGCTAATGTCCTAAGGGTTTAATGATTACGGAAAAGAGTGGACAGACAGAAAGGAGAAAGTTTTGTAATAAATAAATGGAGTTTCTTTCTGGTTATAATATCTGTGTTGTTTATCAAAATAGTGTATGTTTATACTTTTGTTACATATGTGTGTGTTTTGAAATATTTAATATTTTATGTTGAGAAAGCATACATGCTATCATAATATAAGTGTTTCTTTGAAACTTAGTTTTTCTTTACATTCTGTTTTTAAGACATTTTTGCTCATTAATACTTGTAGGTACAATTTATTTATTTTCACTAGGTAAAAATTCCATTGTATCAACATAGCACAATGTATATCCCCTCACCTCATTTTTCCTGCTTTCTTCTTTTTTACTTCCCTAGCAGTTACATTTTCAACAGGCTCTCTGACACAAAGACATGTGAGCCTTAGTAAATGAATACTTTGTGAAGCCATTGAGATTTGGGATGGTTTGTTATGCAACAATAGTGCTAATTCCTTTAGTTGAAAGAAACAGAATGATCTCTTTTCTTAATCCCTAAAACACTCTCTACTTCTCATTGGGTTTGTGTTTGTAATGTCTTTGATTATAGTTATTGAGTGCCTCTATCCTAGTTCACCACTAAGAGTGTATGCTCTTAGAGAGATAGGCCTGGGATCTCCATTTTAAGAGTTTATTCCCTTATGCTGTTATTCCTGGCTTGTCATTTCTAACAGTTATTTCATTTCTAAAATAACTGAAACAAGTTTATGTTAAAATAACTTTTTTCTACAAATGCTTAACCCTTGTTTTTATTTGAAAATTGTGCAGCCAGCATTGTCCTCCTGGGTTTTCCCAGACTCAGTGTGGGCAGTCAGAAAGGGCCTGTCCTTGGCCATTCATTGCCTTCTCCGGTGTGGTTCTCCCTCATTTGCTCCTGCTGTCGCCAGTATGGTCCATTGGGAACATAAAGCCTCCCTCTGAGAGGATGAAGAGTATATCTTATTGGTAATACCACCAATTTGTCTGTTTTTCCTCTTAGCTTGAAACTATCTCCTGACATTTTAACTTTTGACTTTGTCCCTACTTGCTCTTGGGTGTTTGGGTTCACTTGACTTTTTTTTTTTTTTTTCTCTTTTTACTGATTTGTTTTCTGCTTTCTACTGCAATATTGTGATTTACTACATGACCAAAATACACATCTTGTATATATTTGGTGTTTGTCTATAGTTTCTGTACTAAGGCTCCCCAAACCCTGGGGAATAGAGAGTAATAAAGTATCTTCTGTTATGTTATTAAGATGATTTTTGGGAAGCACCTAAGGATGAAGGCTGGTTGGAAGTGGAGCCACCCAATTGATTAGAGGGTTAGATATTCTAGCCCTGCCCTTTTGACCTCCAGGTAGAAGAGAGGGGCTAGATGTTGACTTAATCCCCAATGAGTAATGATTTAATTAATCATGCCTGTGTAATGAAGCCTCCATAAGAACCCAAAGGATAGGGTGTAGACATGTTTTGGTTTGGTGAACATGTGGAGATTTAGGGAGTGTGGCCAGTTAAAAGAGGGTACAGAAGCTCTGAGTCATTTTCCCATTCCTTGCCCTCTGCATTTCTTCCATCTGGCTGTTTCTGAGTTGAATCCATTGATAATAAATAGGTAATTTAGTAAGTAAAATGTTTTTTTGTTTTTTTTTTTTAAGATTTTATTTGTTTATTTTCAAAGAGAGGGCAACAGAAGGAGAAAGAAAGAGAGAGAAACATCAATGTGTGGTTTCCTCTCACATGGCTCCCACTGGGGACCTGGCCCACAACCCAGGCATGTGTCCTGACTGGGAATCAAACCAGTGACCCACAGCCCATGCTCAATCCACTGAGCTACACCAGCCAGGCCTAAAATGTTAATCTAGTATGTAAATAAGCATACAAACAGACAGTAAGTTCTGGGGTCTATCCTAGCAAATTAATTAAACCTGAGGAGGAGGTAATAAGAACCTCTAATTTATAGCCAGTTAGTCAGAAATATAGGTATAAACCTGCGAGTTCTACTTGCATCTGAAGGAGGTGGTTGTGGGAGCCTCCAATGTATAGCTGGAGGGTAGGGTGGGGGAGCGGCCTTGTTGTACCAAGACCTTTGCCTATGGAATCTGCTGCTATCTCTGGGTAGACAGTGTCAGAATTGAGTTAAATTACAGGACAGTCTGCTGGAGTCTGAGAATTGCCTGGCATTAATGCAGGGAGTCTCCTACCCCCTCCATACCCATATGTTAGCATTGGGTCAGGAACCCGATTTGCCTACTTATCTTAGTTCTTGTTATTTAGGAGTACATGGACTCCAGAAGGATCCTTTGTTTTAGAAATATTTTTTGGTGCAGTGGTAATTTTTAACTCATTGTTAGAAAACTTGACTGTATTCCTTGCTCCGTGACTCTTTCTTACCCCAATGAGAGCTCATCAAATCCAGTAATTTTTCTGGTGTATTTTTCCATATAAAAAGGACAACAATTATGTATTTTGAAACATTGCTCTTTTTTATTTATTTATTTTACTAGAGCCTATATGTGGATTATCAATTGTTAATGCTGAGCACCAAATTGTTGATTTCATGCCTTACTAGTTGGTTTAATTTGACCATTAAATTACTCAACTGCAAACGATATATTACTTCATGCTTAGATAATCTGAGGGTAGTACATAATGCCAACCTCACCATTGTAATGTTTGATTTGATACACTCAATAGATATGGCCAATGTTGAAAGAAATGTTTTTTATTCTTTCATCTTCAGGAAGACATTCACTGTATTTGCTAATGATTCATGCTGGAATAATTTTTTTTATCATTTTAGATATATCATACTATTATCTAAGATATTCAATCCTTAGTTCATGGTTTAAATTATAAAATTATTTATAGAGGCTTCACAATGATTTTACTACTATATCCTTTTTCTTTTTTTGTTATTTTTCTAGATCAGCTGAAACTCTGGCCCAGCAACATTTTTCTTTAAAGAGCTCATGGTGAACTCTCCATGAGCCAAGCATGCCAAGCTGTCTCTCTTCTGGGGTCCATCCTCTTACCCTGAATGTAAATGAAGATTAATTAATGTAAAACAGTTTGGAAGAATTCTTTCTGAAAAATGTTGGTTGCATACTGATGAGTGCTTTTTCTCAGAAGGTAGAAATCTGTTTGGCTCTCAGAATTACTTAGATCTCACTGAGAATGGACTCATACAACCATAGAATATCAGGAGATCTTAGAGTCCATCCAATAAAATCTTATTTATCAAGACAGAAATAACTGAAATAGTCAATATTTGGCCAGTTTTGATTTTTCCAATGTAATTTTCATCTAGTTCTCCTAATGGATGAAGGGAGAAAGCCCCACTAAGTTGCCAGTAAAACACCTCTAGGACAGGGCCAATGCGCTGTGTAGATTTGTCTCTATTCTCTCAACGACACAATTGGCTCTGTCTCTCACCTTGCATACCTATCATTAAAAAGTAAATAAATAAAACAGTTCATATGTATTTGGAGTTAAAGAGGAAAGAAAGGAACCACACACACATTTTCCTAAAGGGGAATTAGGACATTTGAAATGAAGATGAACTAGCAAGATATATTATTGGTACGATTCTTTACCAGCAGGGAGGCACCCTGGATCATTTCCTATGTTCCAAGCCGTTCTGTTACTATTCAAGCCAGACTCTTCCTGAGTGACAAGTGGGTAGCATTCCAAAAATCATTTGTAAGTGAGTTCTTCTAGATCTTGGAAGGCAGTTTCCTAAACAAATAACATAATGAATGATTATCATGTTTTCTGATCAATATTAGAAGGTCACTTTAACACACAAGGTACCTAAATATATTGCTATTGTTTCATATATATCTATCACATGTACTGTATTTCTATGGAGCAATTTCTTTCTTACTTACCAAGTCTCACAATCTCAGTCGTAGCTACTTCTAACACCGACACAGAGCAGGGCCTTCGTTGGATGTGTCTACCCGACAGAAAGGGTGTCACAGAATAACCACTTTCCAGTTGCTTAGAATCAAAGATAAAAGGAGAAGTATACCCATGGGGAACGTGCAGTGACAGATTTACGTGGAAATGCGTTGTGATATAATTGTTTATAATGAGGACCTCCTAACCCTCAATGTGTATCTTTTAGACTTTCCTTTTCATATCTTGATCCCGTTTTAGAAACTATGCTGTTTTTAATTAGAAAAAGTTGAGAGTGCATTTAATTAGACCAGCAACATTGTACCAAACTACATCAGTACTTCTTTGGCCTGAACTTTTCAAATTGTTTTTTATTTGATCCAATGCTATATTTTTATTCAACTTCATGACTTTTTTTGTAATGTGCCCTGTGGTTGCAGGAACTTTCAAATTTAAAAATTAAATCTGACTTGCCAAAAGAAGCTTCATTTCTAAAATAGTTATTTGCAATAATTGCCATACAGACTTCTGAAGGGGTCCGATTCCTGGGGTTAGCTGGCAACCTCACCGCTGGGTCTCTTGCTGGCTCCTGTCAGAGTAATGTGGGCTGCTCACCTGCTGAAAACCTGCATGGTTCTCCTCTAAGCTGCCTGCGGGGGAGAAAAGGGTTCTTAGGTTTGGTTAAAAAAGTGTTATTTGGTAGAAATATATATTTTAAATATATATACACACACATATATATATTTGATAGGGAAAAATATACATGTACTTGGCTTTGCCGATAAATGCTGCTAGCAGGGAATATGCGAGGCCTCGAGCTCAGCCTGGCCCATGGTCAATTCAGCTCATTATCAACCCAGGCTTCTGTGAGTATATGTTTCTTTCTCAAAAGTCTTTCTCCCAAACTTTTGTTTTATTGCAGTGAGGTTTTGTTTCTTTAATATGAAATTGAGAAATTATTTCTTCCCTCAATACTTGGTTATGACTTAAGGTATAACCCCCTCTAGAGATAGCTGCTATTTCATGTCTTGGGAAAGCCAGAATACAAGATTAGAGCATGTGATCATTCTGCCTCTTATGGTATCCTAAGTGTCAAAAATAAGAAACTTCACCTAGTAAGCCTCATTAAAATTATAGGAATGAATGAATAAATGTTCAAATGACTCTTGACTAGCAGGAATGTTGTCACTGAAGTACATATTTTTTCCCAAGCCCTCAAATCACACCACTCAGTAGTTGTCCCCTTCCTCTTATCTGTAAGTTGAGCTGTGGAATTGTGAAGTCTAGGCATAGGGGTTATTTTGTTGCTTTTCAGAATCTAGATCATCCTCTGACATGATGGCTCCTCTCTTATAATCCAATGCAGTCACCTGATTTAGTATTTAATAATTAGCTTGTGGATCTTAGGTCTTTTATTTGACATTCTCCACAAGTGTGCATTTGTTGGTGTGGACTTGGGGAAAAGTTACACCAGGACTTAGAACACAAATCCCATGTCACTGGTGAGTAGCAATGGCAGTAATGGATTGCTCATTTAATGGCAGGATCTGTGAAACCTGTTGAGATCAGCAACATGAGCCCAGTTAGTACATGACATTATCACATTATCAAGTGATAATATAGCCAATCACACATTGATGCCTTGGAAGTATTTCCTTCCTCAAAGAATCATAATAGAGTTCCTGGTCACATCTGAAAAAAATTACTAGAAACACAATAGACAGAAAAATACTTTTGATCCTTCCCTCCCCTCCTTCCCTCTCCTCTCCTTTTCTCTTCTCTCTTCCCAGCCCCCCCCAATATATAGAGATACTACTGTTTTTCTGCTTATCACAGTGACATGACGTCCTTAAATATTATAGGCCGTTTTGCCAAACTACCGCTGTGCCTGTGCTTCTGTTCAGCTCCTGAACGGCTCTGGCAGCTCTCCATGCCGGGAGGCCTTGCAGCCCTGAGAAAGCTCTGCATCATCACAGCCCCCCGGGTGCCCTGCTGAGACTTGGAACGTGATGGATCTGCTCAGCAGTTGGGTGAGAGAGAGATAGAGGAGAGGGTGGAAACAATAGAACATGGATAAAATCTTCATCTACCATTGAGAATTTTTTGTTTTGTTTTGTTTTGGGACCTTGCTTGTCAGAACTTTAGACATTTAAAGAAAAACAAATTTTCAATCTTTTATGAGATCGTGTATAAAAGGACCATCTTTAGTGACATGACAAGCTAAAGGGCAATTGAACTGACATGTTATGCCTAAGAAATGAGATTTTATTTATGCCTCCTTTGGAAGAAATAACTGACGACTTCCAACTGTCACTTGAATAAACTTGGGTCACAGTTTAACAGGAGAAATCAAGGCCCTAATCCTGAAGGTTTCCTGTTGCTTTCAATGAGCGGGCAGCGTTGTCATGACTATCACACATAGGGTACTGCGTATTTGCTAGTATAGAAATATTTCAAGCAACAATAATAACATTGGGTTCTGCTGACTAAATCCCTGGGATTAAAAGAAGAGCAATTAAATAGGGTTCATCAATATAATGAGTTCTTCAGAGAAGTGTGCAAGGTAAAAGAAGGTTATTTTTAATCCACTTAGAAGAATGGTCATATTTAAAAAATGAACATTTTGTGTTTCTAAACTAAGAAAACATGGTTCTTCCCAACATTTACGTGATTGGAAAAGGTTTTGTGAGTGTGTCTGTGCTATGAAGGCTTCTCAGTGAGCAAAGCCACTTTGCCCAAAAAGAGTGGGATTATCATCTGGGTTCCTTTTGGCTGTGGTTAATATTAATGGTCACAGAAATCATACCTATGGGACAGTATACACTGACAGTGTACGTTAATTTTCATGTTACCTGCTTACTGATGTAGCTTGTGTTACACTTTGAAGATTTTTAACTGTGGAACTCTTTCTGAGCTTTGTAATGCCTTTTTGTGTTGGCCACGCCTCTCCCGCTGTTCCTCTTTTCCTCATCCCGCAGCTCCCACACTTTAACATGAAGAATTACTTTGGAAATGTGCTATAATGGAATTTTAGTTTAGTATGCTGGCGTAAACTCAGGGATTGCATTGAAAATAAACTGAATGGTTTCAGTAAAGTGGTGACCCGCACTTCAAGAAACATTGTTTAGACTTTCCTTTGGTTACCACCTTCCTTCTGCTTAGCATCAAACTGGCTTTCCACCCATGTGGATGTGGATTCTGCAGGCTCTTCGTCTCTCTTTCTTTATCACCTACACCTGCAGTGAGCTTACTTCACACTGTTGGAGATAAGTCAGAGAGTTACATGCTTGAAGAACTGTGAATATGCCACCCTGCGTGGCAAGAGGGACTTTGCAGATGTGATTAAATTGAGGATTATGAGATAGGGCCCAATGTAATTACAAGGGTCAGAGTGGAGAGAGGGATAGGGATAAAGATGGTATGCTACTGCCCATGAAAATAGAGAAAAAGACCATGGAAATTTTTTCCTAGAACCTCTGGAAGGGACACTGGCCTGCCAAAATTTTGATTTTGGGCCATTGAAATGAATTTCAGACTTCTAACCTCCAAATGTGTAAGAAAATACATTCAAGTTGTTGTAAGTTTGTGGGGACATGCTGTAGCAGCAATAGGAGGCTAAGATATCCTCTCAGATTGTCACTATGTTCATTCGGTTCCATGATAAAAATCAGAATAATAATTCCTATTCCTTAGAATTTTTGAGCAGATCTAATGAGATACATCATGTAAAAATATGGATCTAGCCCTGACTGGTGTAGCTCAGTGGATTGAGCGCGGGCTGGGAACCAAAGTGTCCCGGTTCGATTCCCAGTCAGGGCATGTGCCTGAGTTGCGGGCCAGGTCCCCAGTGAGGGCCATGTGGGAGGCAACCATACATTGCTGTTTCTTTCCCTCTCTTTCTCCCTCCCTTCCCCTCTCTCTAAAAATAAATAATAAAATAAAATCCTTAAAAAAATAAAATGAAATATATGAATCCATAGTAAATATATGCTGCTGATGAAGATGATGGCGAGAGTCACAATGCCGGCTATTCTGCTTCACTTCTAGTTGGGCAGAGCCTCAGCCTCTGCTAAACGTGGGAGTTGTTCTTAACTCACTTGATTTTAGATCACTTTCTACTTCTAACTGTTCCCCTAGATAATACACTCTCTCTTTGTATCTGTGTTTCCAGAAGAAGCCAACCATGTTCTTATTTTCATATTAAATCAATGTAATCAATAAGATTTTTGGACCACCTACCAACTACTCCCCTGGCCAGAAACCATTTGGCTTAATCATATTTCCTTTGAGTTTCTATAATTTATGGTTTTAAGGTTGGATATGGTTACTTTTCCCTCCAAAGAAGAGCTTCCTTTGAAAGTCTCATGGTCCCATGGCTCTCTGCTGCTTCCCCTTTTCAGCACTAGCACATCCTGAAAGGAGCCAGTGACCTATTTTAACAAGTAGGATGTGACTAGATGCCAATTAAATGGAGGGCGATTAAAGAATAGTGAGATCTCATAGGAGAGGAGCTGTATATTGATGTGTTCAGAAAGGCTTAGGGAGTCAGTGATTGGAGGATGCTTAGAAAAGAGGATGAGATGAGGGGCTTCAAATGAGGGGACAACAGAAAAAAAATCCGCTGAGCCTGCTTAGAAGTAGGAATACACAGGGATTGCATGGGAAATAATGAGTTAATATAGAGATGGAATTGTGGTTGAATGTTGTCAGGCTTTACAGGTATTGCAAGCAATGCTTATTTAATCTTATTTTGAATCCTCTTAGAAGCCCATACCATTACATCTGTAAGTTTAAACAAACAGGCATTTTGTTGTTTTTTTTCCCCCTTTTATAATAATCAGATAGAATGGTCTATGCTCTTAACTATCCAAGCTGATTCTGAGGTTGGGATACCAGGGTTAATGGACATCCGTCCTCTCTTCTGCAAAATAGCTTGGGCCCTCTAATATTAAATGCCATTAATGGTGATAAAGTTCCAATTTTAGATCTTTTTAAAAGAAAACATATAATAGGCATATGGAGAAGAGCAGGGCTATTCTCAGTATTCAGGGAGCTGTTCTGGAGAATGAATAAAGAAATTAGCAGTTTACCTTTATTACTGCTTCTCCTCAGTCACATTAATATAAAAGCGGCCACATTGGTGAAGGAATAGTGCAGGAGGCACTATTAGCACCAGCATCCCTGACAAAATCTCAGCTGCCTTCAGGAAAAAAGTAAAAAAACAGGAAGCAAATGAGATGATTCAAGAAAATAGTGGAGATAGTAGATGAGAGCAGTCTGGGCTCCTTCAGAGATAATTTTCATTCATGTTCAGAAGATGGTGACTCCTTCCTAAAAGCCATATAATAAAGTCAATATATTAAAGAGTAGAAAATAATCTATTTCATGATCCCAGAGTAAGTAAAAAAAAATACATGGAGGTTTTAAGCATGGGGACCCTTGGAGTACATTTCTTAGAAGTGACAGAAGACACACATCCTTAACTAAAGAAGTACCAGGGCTCGACAGCTGTTGCAAGGTGCCTCTCACACAGGTTCTCCCCAAAGCTTCCATTAGCCTCCAGCTATATGTCTTAATATAAAATAAATCAGCATAACCCTCTGAAGGTTTTTATTGGCTTTGTAACATTTTTGAAATATAACATACAATGAAGTACGTAAAACAAATTTTACTTGTTAATGAATAATCATGGATTCATGGAACAGACTGACAACTGCCAGAAGGGAGGGGGACTGAGGGACTGAGGAAAGAAGGAGAAGGGATTAACCCCCCCAAAACATATATAACACATAGGCACAGACAGCAGTATAGTGAAGGCCAGAGGGAAAGGGGGGCGGAGGTAGGTGGAGGTAGGCAAAGGTAGGGAAATTGGGATGGAAAGACACTTTACTTGGGGCAATGGGTGCACAATGCAGTGTGCAGGTGATGTTTTATTTATCTTGAAACCTGAAACTTTATTTACTTGAAACTTGAGTAGTTTTGGGAACCAATGTCACCCCAATAAATACAATTAAATATATATATTTAAATATATATATATATATATAATTTTTTTAAAGGTAAACACACATCCAGTCACTACTGCAGTCATGACATAGCGCATCTCAGTACCAGAGAGGACCCTACCCCTCTCTGCAGGGTCCTTTCCTGTCACCGTTTCTTCCTCTCACTCACAGGTATCCACTCTTCTGAGTTTCTTGATGATCACTTTATTGTTCTTTTATAAAATACTTTTGGGACTTGTATATGCATTATATAAACATCACAATTTAGTTCCCCTGGTTTTCTTGATGTTCTATAAATGGCAATGGATGATAAGTATTTTTTTGTGTCTGGCTATTTTTCGCTTTTAATGTTATGTTTATGAGATTAATCCTTAGTGCTGCTTGTGGTTCTTGCTATATTTTTGATGTCACTCTAACAGATATTACATTATATATATGCATTATAGAATGAATGTGTAAACAAGTGGATGCAAATTTCAGATAACATTTCTTAACAGAATCTCAGTTAAAATGAGCCCTCATCAGCTCCTAAAGGAGGTATATTAGTTTTCTATTGCTGTGTAGCAAATTACCACACATTTAGCAATTTTGACCACTGCCTATGTGGTACTGCACAGTTCTGGAGGTCAGACATTTGGGATAAGCTTCAGTAATTTCTCTTTTCTCAGTCACTTAAGGCCAAAATCCAAGTGGTAGCTACTCTGGTGTCTGATTTGGAGGTCTAGAGAAGAATTCACTTCGAACTACTTCAAATTATTGGGGTAATTCACTTTGTTGTGTTTGTGGAACTGAAACCCCATCTCCTTGCTGGCTGTGGGCAGGAAGACATTCTCAGCAGCTACGAGTCACTCCCAGGTTCTTCCATTTGGCCTGCTCCATTTTCAGAGCCAGCCAAGGCACATCAAGTCTCAGGTTTCCAATCTCGCTTTGTCCCTTCTGTCAAGATCTGGAGAAAACTCTGCTTGAAAGTGATCAGATTCGTATGATTAGATTAAGCTCATCTGGAAAATCCCTTTTGCTATGAAATGATGGCAAATATATCATCATATTTACAGATTTTAGCCCTACTCAAAGGGGAGGGGATTTTCCAAGGTGATGGTCATTGAGAGAATTTTGGAACTTTGCTCACCATAGGAAGAAACTAACCATTCAAAATGAGTTAAATGGCATATACTACCCATCAGATTTATCTAAGAACTAAAGGTTGTTTTTTTTTTAACTGTCATATGTCTCTTAGATAAGTTGTTCTGCCTTTGCCTCGAGAGAGGGAGATGATTTATCTTAGTGTATCTGTGCCTAGGTCCGGCAGAGCTGCCAACAGGTAGTTAATCATCATGAAAGGACAGGAAAGACTTCATGGTGGACATGCTGCAGGATGATTCAGACGGTTGCAATGTAATTTTCTGATTTGTGTGATGTTTGGCACTTATTTCAGATAGCTTCCTCTATATAGAAGTTTTGAACAGAAAAACTGGTTCTGATTAAATAAGGTTCTAATCAACAAAATTCAAAATGCTACACAAATTTTGCAAATTATTATTGTATTCTACTAACAGTGACTGAATGTATACTATTATGCCACCAAGATAATGAGAGAAAGAAATGAAATGATCATATTTTCCCTTCCTTTAATGTCATATTCTTCCAGAAATATTTGAGTGACAAAATGTGAGATCCAGGCAAGTTACATGATTAGTTCAAGGTCCCAAAGCTAGAGTTTGGCAAACTGAGACAGGACCTAATTTTCAGGTTTCAGAGCTCACACAGTAGTTAAAATATCTACATAGCTGCCTGTTTAAAGTCTGCGAGGTTACCTGTGCACATTGCTGCATACCAACCACCTACCACAGAAGCTAACAAGTGAGGTGGACAGAATAATGGCCTTGGGGCTAACCAGAATCGGATTTGAATCCTGCCAAAGTTACTTATGACTTTGGCGACATCAGATAAGTTACTTCAACTCTTTGAAACACAGGTTTTTCATTTATTTTGACTATAATATAACTCGTAGTATATTATGACAACTGAACATAGTAACACATGTAAAACACATAGCAAATTATGTAACACATGGTAGATGTTGTTTTTTATTTAAAAATAACTTGTAACCAGAAAACTATTTCAACGAGATTGCAGATCATCTCGTTGGACACAGAGAGGATGGTGGTATAAGGACATGGGCGCTGTGCACTGCCTATTCTCTGCTGCTGCTTCGACAGCCTGGGCCAGAGCAGAACAAAGATGCTGGGAAATATCTTAGTTTGAGTTCTTCTGAAAACAGAATCTAGACACGTCCTTGGCTTCCCCAGGAATCAGGAATTAGGAAGTAGGGACAGTGAGACAGGGAGGAAAGAAGGACCAACATTCAGGCATGTTTTGAGGTTATTCTTGTGGATATTAGGGATTGACTCCACAGGACTGCCTAAATATGGAGAACCTCTCTCAGAACTAACCAGCCGAGTGAAGAACTGCCAGGAACACGAGTGAGGATTGTCCCCGGGCTTTTACACACACTTCTGGGCTGAACTCACACATGGGTTGAGAGGGTTCCCATAGCCTTGGAACAGATGCCTAACGGAAAGCGGAAAGACCTTCTTAGCCTCTGTGTTGGGTAGCACACTGCCACCGGTGAGCCACAGAGTAGTCTGAGCTGCAGACGAAGTCAGGCTGGCTGGCGGGCTCTCATGTGGGGTCAGTAGGCACATCTACCACATGAAGCCAAAGTGGTTTTGCTCAGAATTATGTAAGACCAGCACTTTTTAGAATGATACAGCTAGAAAAGGTCCACCTTCTTTTCTTTTCAAAATATGCTAAAGTCATTAATTTGCATGTTCAACTCAGTAAATATTGCCTTAGTTTAAACACAAACTGACGGAAACACTTATTCCTGACTTCATATATTTTAAAGTACAACATATGCTCCGAGGCAAAATGACCATGGTAGCAGATGTCAGCCAGACAAGTGTTTCATGTAAAGTGGTCCTCAGACCGCCAGCACCAGAATTACCAGTAAGACCCACATTAAATCCTCTCAGCATATGTGTCTTTGATAATTTCTGTGCTGGAAGTCTGAGAATGATTATGCTCTACTGTAGTCTCTCCTTATTAGTGGTTTCACGTTCCATAGTTTCTGTTACACGCTGTCAACCACAATCTGAAAGTTAAATTAAACATTCTAGAAATAGTTCATGAACTTTAAGTTGTGTACCATTCTGAGTAGTGGGACGGAATCTCATGCCATCCTGCTCTGTCCTGCCCAGGACCTGAATCAACCCTTTGTCCAGCATATCCACCCCATATCCATACATGCTGTCTGCCTACCAGTCACTTAGTAACCAACTTGGTTATCAGATCCACTCTCATGTTAACTCAGTGCTTGTGTTCAAGTAGTTTTTATAATCAGCCCAGTTCCACATCACACATGCCTACGTCCTTCACCTGACTTCTGATCACGTAGGCATTTTATCCTGTCACAGCATCACGAGAAGGAGAAGGATGAGTACAGTACGATGGAGATATTTTGAAAAAGAGAGAACATATTCACATAACTTTATTGCAGTACATTGTAATAATTGTTCTATTTTATTATTGCTAACCTCTTACTGTGTCAAATTTATAAATTAAACTTTATCATATGCATATGTATATAGGAAGAAACAGTAAATATAAGGTTCAGTACTATCTGCAGCTCTTGCTGCTATTGGAAGGTATCCCCCATGAATAAGGAGAGACCACTGTATTTTTAAGCCTTGGTGCTCCCCTCCCCAGTGTCTTTTGGGCAAGGCATGAAGAAGTCATTCATGGAACTATTTGTTTGGTTATATTGTGGTTATATTGTATGCCATGTTTGGGAGAGAAATTCCTTCATCTGCCATTTGTAAGTGATTACACATGTTTAATGTACCCTGCATATCACAGAATCATCTCATCTCCCAGGTACTAGAGGGAGAGTAAGATTGACTATTTCATTAGAGGTAACAGAGGCTCATAAGGTTTGAATGTTTTATTTCAGTCAAGATACCAAATCATAGTTTAAGCCGAGATTAGACCTTTGTTCAATGCCCTGACATTGTCGACGTGGTAAATAGCTCCCGGGTCTGTTGTTGGTCTTTAAAAGGAGATAACGACCATGCCCATTTTTCAGAACACTCTTCGCTCAGACAGACTATAGTTTTCTGTTCAGATACTGCATAAGGGTACTTAATCTTATGGAGCATACAGAGTGATATCGGGACACAATGAACTGATTTAAGAATAAACAGAATACTTAAACTCAGTATTTACTTTCTTATCATGTGCTGTCACTGGCTAGTTTTCTGGAGGGTTTCTAAAAACGTATATTCTCTGTTACTAGAAATATGTCATTCAATGCAGGGTGGACAAATGAGTGGACTGTGACTTCCGAATTCTACTTTATCAAGTGCCCTCAGAATGCCCTTCTGTTATTTCAGGTTCTCAGTTCTCACACGTTTGCTAATAAGATCAGAGTGAAAGCTTTATGAAATATGGCATCATGACAGATTTTATGATTTTATTATACAGTTTGACTGTGCTGACTTAAGTTTGCATCACCTAGCTACCCCAATTCCATGCTTTTCATATGTTCTCTTTCCAAAAGGGCATCGCTATAATGGCAATTTAATGGAAACAGCAGAACTTAATAACTCCAGGACATTATACTTTACAACAAATACCTGTAGTAGATCAGACAGAGAATGTTTCCAATTTATTGTCAAAATAGGTAATCAAATATCTGGATGGTGGAATAGATTGGATAATGAGATAGAGGTTATTGAAGCTGAAGTTCTTTGGGGCTGGTTGCTTGTAATTTCAGTAACATTGTTTCTATGTAGTAGCTTGAGTATTAAACATACAAAAATCTAAATTAGCCTTTCTATTAATAACTCTTTTATCCAGGAGACTCTCAGTTAGCTTTTATAATGGTTTGGGAACCAACCTAAAATCTAAAACTGAAACAAAGTTAGTATTTTATGCACACCCAGACCCACACCCACACCCACATTATAATTTTACACACAGTGCTAACAGTGTTGGCTATTTGTATTACTGCTACACAGACACCTGAGTAAAGGGGATAGTGCTATACAGTGGTACACTGAACTCAACATTAGATACCATTAACAACAAAATACAGCTATAGTGGATCCACACATAGCACTTACAATGGGCCAACCGTTGTAAATGTTTTACACAAAAAGTGATTTATGCTTCACTAACTGATTATGAAGTGGCTAGTGTTATAATCTTTATTTTACAGATGAAGAAGCTATGGAAGATAGAAACGATTCCTCCCAGTCTGACAGTGGGAAAAGAGGTAGAAAGATTATGATTATCTGGTGTATTAATTCAAAAAGCAGAAGTTCATAGTTATTTCTTGTAGGATAAGTAACCTCTTCAGATAACGCATCATGGCCTCCAAGTAGAATATGTGGGGTTCATAGTGACAATTCTGAAACAGACTAAACAGAAAGAGCAATTTTTATACTCTTTAAAACAAAGAAGAATCTAGTATATTTCAAAACTATTTTTACCTAAAATAATTTTATCAAAAAACTAAAAGAGCCCAGCTAGTGTAGCTCAGTGGATTGAGTGCGGGCTGGGAACCAGAGGGTCCTGGTTCGATTCCCAGTTGGGGCACATGCCTGGGTTGAAGGCCAGGTCCCCAGTGAGGGCCATGTGAGAGGCAACCATACATTGTTCTTTCTCCCTTCCTTCTCTCTCTGAAAATAAATAAATAAAATCTTAAAAAAAAAGAAATTTCCTTAAAAAAATCATTAAAAAAAAACTAGAAGAAATAGTTATTTTTATTGGTCAGGATACTAAAAAATATCTTCTTCATTATACTCATAAAAGAAAATATTTATCATACCTTTCCTAGGTTAAAAAAAGGGGGGAAACAAAGAACAGAACAGCAACCACACACAAATGAACACACTCACACACAAACACATACACATGAAGATTTATTGATATTTAAGAGATAATCTGAAATATCATGTGTTAAAACGGGGGTTTTGAAGTCAAGTGCCATTTCTCCTTTGTTTTCAGATTATTCTATTACAATAGAGCCCTATCATTCTACATCAATCTTGCTTGTAGCTATCTAGCTTTTTCTGTTAATAATCCCATGAGAAAATAATTCATTTATTTACCTAGATTAATATTCAACTTTATTCAAGTTGATAAATAGAAATTGCACATTTTAGAATTCATCTGCTATATCAATGCTGAGCGTTCAAGGAAATTCAAGAATATACAAAGGATGATTCAGAAATATGACTTAGGTGCTGAGTCCTCTCAGACTACTTGATTGTAATTTGAGCCAAATAAAAAATGGGACACTAATTGCATCAAAATAAAGGATTTATGTTTAACAAAGGTAACCATAGGAAGATCGAAGAAGATATTTACAGTATTAAAATAAGGTATGAGATGTATAATTACCAAGAGTATTTAAGGAACTCTTTTTGCAGTAAATTATTTGAGAGAAGAGAAAACTAAGGAAATAAATAGTAACTCGAGATACCCAAGATGGTGGTGGAGTAGGTGGAAGCTGCACAAACCTCCTCCCAGGACAAAACTTGAATTACAACTACATATAGAAAAATCATCCTGAATAATCAACTGAACACTAGCTGGAGAGAAGCCTATGACCATGGACAGACAGAAGAAACCACTTCACCACAATGAGACTGGTAGGGAGTGCAGAGGAGGGCTGGCTGGGCTCTCACAGGTGGCAGCTAAAGATCCAGTAGGATATTTCAGTGGCTCAGGAGGTTCCTCATGAGAAGTGTGGGTATAAACCCCAAGCTGGGCTCCTCAGCCTAGCACACCAAAATCGGAAAAGGCATCCACACAGCATCCAGCTGTGAAAAGCAGGGTTTCTGTCTGCCAGGGAAAGATAGCTGAAAATGCAGAGAGCCTCTTAGAAAGATCAGTATACAAAATTATATTTACATCCACTTACCCTGGGACCTGGCAGAGGGAAAGCAGACTGGATTAGAGGCATATGAGGAGAGTCTGGGTTAGTGGCTCTGGGGAAAGAAATGAAGAAACAGTTACCAGGATCTCTGTGCTGCAGCATTCCCCATAGTGCTTCTTAGGCAGAGCAATCAATCCCCTACAAGTGGCATCTGCCTGAGGGGAAGCAACAGCTCCACGCACAGAAATCCCTCTTATCTCACCTGCTGGAACTTAAGCCAGGCTGCTGTGTACAGCTGGAGGCTATCTCAGCAACTAAGTCTAGGAGATAAGTTGTATCTCTGGGAACTCTGAGACTTAAGCTGACCCTTTCCTGGACCTGGTGCTGGGAAAAGCTGGCCATGGTGTGCAGCCTAGTTCTTCTTCATACACCCAGGTCTAGGACAGGGAGACACAAGCTGTGGACCATTGATATCTCCAAACAAGTTGCCCAGGGCCAGTCACAGCTGATGTTCAATATGGATTTGCACCAGAGTCTTTGCAGATTTACCTAATATATATAAACATACATGAGGAAGCAGCCAAAATGGGAAGACATAGAAACAAACCCCAAATGAAAGAACAAGATAATTCTCTAGAAGAAGAACCAGATGAAATGGAGGCAAGCAATTTATCAGATAAAGACTTTAGAGTAATGATTATAAGGATACTCAACAGCATAAAAAAAGACATAGAAACCATAAAAAGGACAAGTCAGAAATAGAGTTCAATATCTGAAATAAATGATACATTGGAAGGAATAAACAATAGATGAGATGAAGCAGAGAGTTGAATCAGCACTTGTAAAGACAAGTTAGAAAAAAACACTCAAGAAGAGCATCAAGAAGACAAAAACGAACTTTAGACAAATGAGGAGAGCTTAAAAAACCTTTTGGGACAACACAAAGTGTAACAGCATCCACATCATGGGAATACCAGAAGTAGAAAAGAGTGAGCAAGGGATTGAGAACCTATTTGAAGAAATAATGTTTGAAAACTTCCCTTATCTGGTGAAGGAAAAAGAAACACAAGTCAAAGAAGATCAGACAATCCAAAACAAGTTGGACCCAAAGAGGCCTATACTGAGACACATCATAATGAAAATGACAAGGCTTAAAGACAAGGAGAGAATCCTAAAAGCTGCAAGAGGAAAGCAGGTGATTACATACAAGGGAGCACCAATTAGACTGTCATCTGATTTCTCAACAGAAACATTTCAGGCCAGAAGGGAGTGGTATTAAATATTTAATGTGAGGAAAAACAAGGACATACAACCAAGGCTATTTAACCCAGAAAGGCTATAATTTAAAACTGAAGGAGAAATAGGGAGCTTCCCAGACAAGAAAAAGCTAAAGGAGTTTGTTAACACCAAACCAGTACTGCAACAAATGTTAAAGGGCTTGCTTTAAGAAGAAGAAGAAACAAAAAGGAAAAAGCAACAGAAGAAAACAGTCTAACAATAAAATGGTACTACATACATGTCTATCAGTTATCACCTTAAATGCAAATGGCTTAAATGCTTCAATAAAAAGACATAGGGTAGTTGAATGGATAAGAAAACATGTCCTGCACATGAGCTGTTTACAGAAGACCCACCTCAGAACAAAAGATCTACACAGACTGAAAGTGATGGGAAAAAAATATTCCAAGCAAACAGACATAAAAAAAAATCCAGTAAGCATTTGAAGAGATGTTTATTCTCACTATTTATGAGGAAAATACAAGTTAAAGAACATCTTGCATTCTCTCCAGAATTTTAAACATTAGAAAGTCACCTAATATCTAAATCTAGTGAAAATATGGCAAAATGGGAGTCCAAGTACATGGCTATTGGAGGTATAAGAATTGGTGAGCAATTTGGCAGTATCTAGTAAAATTAAGTTGCCTGTGATTTATCATTCTCATTTCTGGGTAAATTCCTTCAAAAATGTGTGACCTCATAAGAGAACACATAATGGGATGCTTATGTCACTTGGGTGACAAAAAGAATTGGAGGGCATACAGTGACTATCACTGCACAACAACAGGAAAAAAGAATGATATTAAAAGCACAATACCATTTAAATAAATACCCACCAGCAATACTACGATTTGGTTGCAAGGATATCATCACACTTTCATAAAAAACACTTGAAATATAGATGGAAATGACCTGTACTACATACAATTAAAAAAGTGCTTTTTTGAGAATGGGGATTTGGAAGAAAATAAACAAGGAAAATTATTTAATGAAAGAAAATCAGATCTAAATCAATCATTTGATAAAAATGATTATTAACCTATAACCGTCCTCTGCCTGTATGTGTTTTATGTGGCTAGATTAGGTGTGATGAGTAAAAATTAATGCTTTATACAAATATCTTTGGGGCTTATTTCTAAGTGGCTTTCAGGCTTCTGATGAGCCCCGCTGGCTTCATAAAGATATTAAAATCTTCCGAAGTACAAAACTAAGATTGACCTATTTACTTTTTCTATTGGTGACTCTAAGTGCCACGATTTATGATGCGTGACCACCACTTCATGTTACAACGTGGAGTTCCTTTGGGATGGTATGCTTCACCTGAGAAAGAGGGCGGTAGACTTCTATCGACCACCAAATGTATTAGATGTTGAGCTATAATCAGAGTGTACGAGATATGCAATTAAAAACGGGTTGTTGTTTATTTTTTTAAAAGATGAAATATTTCTGTCTAGCTTCTTTTCTACTATGGTTGTTATTGATCATGGCATTTGCAGTTCTATTAGGAAATGAGTAAACTTAGCAAGTAATGTAAGTGTAATAAGCATATCTTACAGAGAGATCAAATTATACTTCCAAAGCACTCCATGTACTAATACAAATCTAATTTTATTAATATATTAATTATAATATTAATATACTTAAAACTTAATAGCTTAAAATTGATTTTTAAGTTATTTTTGTTTTCATGAAGGCAAGCCTTATGTATTTATTATTGAAAAACACAGAAGAGAAATATATACATTGTGTCAATAACCTTATATGTTTGGGGGTAGTGAAAATTACATACAGGGATAGTATGCATAGAAAAACAATTTAATACAGCTGGAAACAACTAAGATTGAATTACCTAAAAAAGTACTATTTATGATTCTCAATAATATCTAAGACTTGTCAGGAACTGATATGTGGAAGCTTCAGTAAATTAAAAGTGATTGAGCTGGACGATCAATAGAATCAATGACTGGACACTGGCTACATGAAACTGTCTTTTTAGAACAAGTGAATATTATTCAACAAAAGAAGTTATATTCCAAGATAAATAGTTTTATTTTTAAAATATTAACTTAAATTCAAAGATCGCTGGTGATTTGTAAAAATGCTTATTCAACAATATAATAACTTAATAACCTGATTATTGAATTGTCAGACTGCCTTTTTTACTAGACTGTCAATATACCTTCAAGCTACATGTTTACTTTATTGAACAAAAGCATGAATGTGTGAGAGACTGAAGGGAGACTGGCAGATCGTTTGTTAGGTTGCTCCTTTCTGCTGGTGGAGGCCACTAAGTAAGCATTGTTGAAGTCTCACCTCCCGCAGTCCTTACATCTAAGTCCGAGTCTCCCGAAGAGCCAGAAGAGCTGCAGAAGATCTTATCAGAGATTTGAACTTTGAAACAACCAATGAGAGTCTGAGGAGCCGTTCTGAGCAATGGGAAGTTCTCACAGACTGTGTGGTGATGTGAGATCGGAACACTGAGTGCTCCAGGGGCTGTGGCTTTGTCACGGCCACTGTGGAGGAGGTGGATTCAGGCAGGAATGGAAGGCCACACAGGGTGGGTAGGAGAGTTGTGGAACCAAAGAGGGCTGTCTCAAGAGAAGATTCTCAAAGACCTGGGGGCGCTTAACTGTGAAAAAGCTTTTTGTTGGTGGTATTAAAGAGGACACTGAAAATATCACACAAGAGATTTTTTTGAACAGTATGGAAAAATTGAAGTGAATGAAAGCACGGCTGACCTAGGCAGTGGCAAAAAGAGAGGTTTTGCTTTTATAACCTTTGATGACCCTGACTTTGTAGACAAGATTGCCATTCCGAAATACCATACTGTGAATGGCCACACCTGTGAGGTAAGGCAAGCCCTATCTAAGCCAGAGACTGCTAGTGCTTCCTCCACCCGAAGGGGCTGAAGTGGTCCTGGCAGCTCCAGAAGTGGTCGTTGAGGTGGTTTTGGTGGGAGTGACAGCTTTGGTCATGGAGGAACCTTAAGTAGTAGAGGTGGCTAGGGTGGTAGCTCTGGTGGTGGTGGATATGGTGGCGTGGGGATGGCTATAATGGATTTGGTAATAAGGAAACAACTTCGGAGGTGGTGGAAACTTCAATAATTCTCATAGCAATTAATCTTCAAATTTTTGACCCATGAAAGGAGGGAGCTTTGGAGGCAGAAGCTCTGGCCCCTGTGAGGGATGCCAATGAAACCAAGGTGGCACACCACGAAACCAAGGTGGCCGTGGTGGTTCCAGGGGCAGCAGCAGCTATGGCAGTGGCCTGGGCTTCAGTGACTGCCAGGAAACAACGCTTGGAGGAGAGGAGAGCCAGAGCAGAGATGGAGAAGCCTCAGGTTAGAACAGATTTGTGAACTCAGCCAAGCACAGTGGTGGCAGGGCCCAGCTGCTACAGCGCAGATATGTTTTAGACAGCACTCACATGACCGGGCAAAAAACTCGAGGACTGTATTTGCGACTATTTGTATAACAGGTTATTTTAGTTTCTGCTCTGTGGAAAGTGTAAAGCATTCCAACAAAAGGTTTTAATGTAGATTTTCTTTTGGTACCCATGATGTTGATTGCTAAATGCAATAGTCTGATCATGACACTGAATAAACATGTCTTAAAAAAAACAGCAAATGTATGAATAAACACATGAATGGATGGATATATAGAATGTGTGGATACATAGAATTGATGGATATGTAGAATATGTGGATATGTAGGGTATATATAAAAACAAAAGAAAAAATTTAAAATCATCGCAAGTGGGAGAAGCCATGACTATCTACCATTACAAAATGAAGAATTTAGACTTTATTGGTCTTTGGAAATATTTCCAAAATAAAATATTTGCTGTTACCACATATAAAGTTTAGGATCTTGATGAAAATACAGACTTCGAACCCAACATATTTCCCAAAATACAAGTCATGACGTAAAGGAAAAATACAATAAAAGTGGAGAGCCTTGCAGGATTGTTCTCGTAATTTGTAGTCACTGCCAGACAAGGCCTGTGTGAGTGAGGTGAGGGTGCATGTCAGAGGGGCTGCAGCTAATTTTTTAAATAATGGTACTGGGAGCACTTATGACATTTATAAAAATATTTTGTTTTTGGCCAGTGACAAAGCTAAAGACAGAAGACAGATTGGGCTATGTTACACTATTTTGGCCAAATATCAAATGAGAGACCTAGTCTCTTATTTAATACAGCAAAGAATATCAATTTAGTTTAATTTGTCCCTTTAAACTGAATATTAACAAAGCATGCTATTAATAAAATGCTTATGATCCTTAATTTGTATTTCAATAGTATGCAATGACAAACACCCCATATATAATCTTAAATTCTGGACTGCATATCTAAAAAGATATCCAGAGTGAAGATTTTTTAAAGCACTTCTTTTTGATCTGAAACAGAATAAATAATTATTAGATTTATTTATATGTTTATATCCTTTATCTTGTTCCACCAAGTATGGAAATTGCTTGAAAAGTGTGTGTAATAAAGGATAAGACAAAATTTTAGAGTAAAATGGAGACAGAAAAATAATAAAATGGTGCAAATGCAGACCATTTGGACACTTGCTGCAGATGGATTGCAGAACGACTCCATGCTTGTCACAGCAGAGGAAAGTAAGTGATTTTATGTTGGATTAAAAAACATTTTAAAATTAGTTTAATCTTTATTTGCACAGCTTTTATTGATAAAATGATCTATAGAAAATTTCCTTATGACCTTTAAATAAGACATTATAGTTTATGCTATCCCTAAACCTACAGAAAATATCACTGTGTGTATGTACTTATATGTATACATAAATATGCATGTATACATTCATGCATTATAGTATAAAATGTGTGAATTAATGTAGATATTATACATGATTTATATAATTTATGATATGCATGTAGAATTCAATAATAGAAATTCTATTGGAGGGAGTTTTTACAAAATTGATTAGTATAAGTAGACACTCCAGTCTGATAACCTAACTTCTTAATCCAAGAAAATAATTTAGACTGTCTTAATAGCATTTTTACCCAAAGGCCTGTATCATCATTGGGGTCCCAGTGATGGAATTCAGGGACTTTTTTAACCACCCCAAATTGTTGTAGATATCACACATACCTTTTTACATTTTCCCTACTTACAAGATCGCATAGCATTCTCAAAATGAATTATAATCTACAAAATTTAGGGAACCATTACATGCCATGCACTTACTAAATTGTTAAATTTTGAATTAGTATGATTAGTTAGGTTCTTTGATGATTTATCACTATTTAATTGCTAGTATTTAAATTATTTGCACCCTGGCTGGTGTAGATCAGTGGACTGAGCGCAGGCCTGCAAACCAAAGGGTTGTCGGTTCGATTCCTGATCAGGGCACATGCCTGGGTTGCAGGCCTGGTCCCCAGTAGGGGGCATGTGAGGGGCAACCACATATTGATGTTTCTCTCCCTCTCTTCCTCCTTTCCTTCCCCTCTCTCTAAAAATAAATAAAAATCTTAAAAAAAAAGAATGATTTGTTATTGGCATCAATAATGGCAGAAGTGTGGGCTCCTTTTTGTGGTATTTATAATTTTTATTTAAAATTATTGTTTTAGATAATTTACGTGATTTTCCCCTAGACTCTCCTTATAAAGATTAGCATACGTCTGGAAATCTTAACTATCAAGGACAGTTTTTTCTATTTACTAAAATAAGTCCACAAATGAATTGTTTGTGAACTAATATTTGATGAAGAGTTTCACTTATATTTACATTTACATTGTCTCAATTAATGGAGCCCATAAAATCTAACTCTTCATATAATAGCCACTCTCTATATAAATCAGTAATATTATATAATTCTTTTGGATAAACTAATTTCTCCCAACTCAGAGTTTACGCTTGCCATTCTGAAGGTGCTGGTATTTCCATTCACTTCCAGTTCTGGAGACAGTGTGGACGGCAGGGGTGGAGGATGAGGACGTCACTGTCTGCTTACAGGGAAACTGCCTCAGGTGAGGTCACAGCAAACCATCAGGCAGGGCAGAGCTCCTGTCCCTAGCCAGCAGAAGAGGCACTTGTTCTGCTCTTACAGAAACTTTTTTGTGATGTGTCGGTTAAAGTCCTTAGATTCACCATAATTCATCCAAATGTCTCATTCTACTTTTCAGTATCCTAGTCAATCCCTTAAAGTTTTATGAGATCTGGTGTGGCTGATAAATCCATTTATGTTATAATTTAGCAATCTGTAGTAGAAGTTTCTGCTTTGCTTTTCAGTTTCATCAACCCAACCCTGAAGCCGTAAGAGATAAGAGGCTCTTTTAGGATAAGCGTGGGAGCTTTCTTGTTCTTTATAATTAATTAAGCTGAGAATTTAAACCCTTAAACTTACCTTCTTTTTTAAATTAAAAATCTCCAGTGCCATCAGAATAGTCAGCCTACTTCACATTATTTGTATTATTCAATCTCATCATAACAATCCATCCCAGTGGCCAGCTGGTCTGCCAGAGTTTGCCCTCAATGTATATTTTATTCCAGGGAATTACAGGATAATAATATATGTAATTATTTTGGCACACATCTGTGGGCTAATGGTATCTCATTTTCCAGCTTTCAAAAAAACCGAGTCAGATAAACAAAATTCTGTGAGAGTCAGGCTCTTGTGACCTCTCCAGTTACCAAGTACTCTCTCAGACAAAGTTCTAAGTATTGTAAACAGAGAGGAGTTGAATTCAGAAAATTTGGTAGTGAAATATCATTAGAAGTGTTTGGTTAAGGAAAGTTTTAAAAAATCACTAAACCTTTGATTTAAAGACCAAGTAATTTTAGTTGCAATCCAGAAGTTAAGCAGCTGCTGCTACTTTCAATGTTGCTGCTTCCACAATTTCTTTCATTCATGACACTGGCAACCAGATACCTGATACCCTATGAATGGTCATGTCCAGGACTTCTTTATGGAGCTCCGGAAAGATGATTCATTCCAACTGTGCCTTTGGATCTTGCATGAATGGATCACAATGGCAGAAACTAAATTGTATCCAGTACCATAACTACAAAAGAATCTGGGGGGAAAAAAAGAAAAAAGAAAACTTCTTAACCTTTGCAATTGAGAATGGGAGGGATTTGTTTTACTAAATCTTTCAGCATCATTTGGCATAGTTGATATTTTTCTTTCTTAAAGAACTTCTTATTCTTGCTTTCGATGTAATAGTATTTTTCTGCTTTCTCTCCAAATACGTTGCCTACTATTTTTGAAGATTCTTTTCTGGATGAAAATGAGTAAGGAAAATGGGAGCAGAGGATAGGTCTATAATCTTTGACATGATAGCAAGGAGGATCACTGAATAGGTGTCATTGATATGGAGACTGGAAGTCTGAGCATGCGCTCATGTGCATACAGATATGAGGTAGGCTTTAACAATAACGCAATCTTTTTCTTTCTTTCTTCCTCCCTTTTTCCTTTCTTTCTCTTCAGTGGCAACTGTGGAGACCATATGCTGGAAGCATCCAACAATATGGAATTCCTTGGAACCTATTTAACTTCTTAAAGAGAAGCCACACAAGAGACAGCTCCCCTATTATAAAGAACTATATATTGTTAAGTGAAATAAACCAGTCAGAGGAAGACAAATATCAAGATTTCACTCGTATGTGGAATCTAATGAACAAAGTAAAATAATAATCAAAATAGAGGCAGACTCACAGACAGAGAACAGATTGACATCTGTCAGAGAGGAGACTGATTGTGGGACTGGGTGAAAAAGGTAAAGGGGGTTAAGCAAAAACAAAACAAAACAAAACAAAAAACCCCTCATAGACACAGAAAACAGTATGATGATTCCTAGAGGGAAATGGGGTATAGAGGGGGAGACGCAGAGGAGGGTATAGAGGGGATAAACGGTGATGGAAGGAGACTTGATTTGAGGTGGTGCACACACACACAAAAATGATGTATTATTGAGTTGTACACCTGAAACCAGTATAATTCTGTTAACCACTATCACCTCAGTAGATTCAACAAAAAGTAAAAAATAAAAATAAAAAAATTTTATTGACTGTCATATGAAAATTGTCTTTTTTATGTTAAGTTACTTAAAATGCAAGAGAGTATTTGGCTTGCTGTTTTGTGAAGGTTTGAGGTTTATCAGAAAATAATACTAGAGGGGGCAAAATAATTGGGCATAAACAATAAAGTAATTATCATAACAGACAATGAAAATTAGGTTGGATAAGAACAAGTGTAATTTATGGATAGTTAGACAATGACAGTATCAATATATCTACAACAATGATGAGTAAAAGGGTTGTGAGGGTATCTGAATAAGTGAGAAAATATGGAATGCTGCTTTAAAGAGCATGTAGATATCAAGGGTTGATGGGATGTTCATTTTCTTGTGATTGCAAAATTGAGTTTGTGAATGAACATAGAAGTGAATGATTAAAGAGATATAAAGGAAAAGTAAAATTACCAACTATGAGAAGATCAACAAACTGAGAAGCAAAAGGTTTATGGAGAACCATTTGTCAGACATTCAATACATCTATTCCAGTATTTTAATTATCCTAGTTTTATTAATAAAGTGAGAATAGCTGAAAACTTGTATTGGAACTCCCTGGACCATTTTCTCCTAAAATTTTACAGGATTACTTCTGTTGGGGTAAAGACAGGGTTTCACTTAATAAAAACATTAGCCCTGGTACCAGGCCGCCCAGATTCTGACCCTGCATTAGTCACTTACTATTTGAGTGGCATTTGGCAGTTGTCTTACTCCTGAAAACATTTTTCCCCCTGATGTAAAAGCAATTTGGAAGAATAATTAAAGACAATTATTTTTGAATGTCTTAGTTATTAAATTACTGTAATTATTGTGTCTATGAGTTCCAACTGTGCTTGATGACCTGACATTAAATTCACCACTAAATTTGCTGCAGAGACATTGCAGAAGACTATATTCACTATACCATTTATTGTTCCCCACGTAACTCCTGACTACACAGAAACACACACAGACACACACAAGCCAAAAAGAAAAGCAGGACCTTCCAGACAGAAATGCCAAGAGAAATTCACTTCCACTGGGAAACCATTGAATTTCTCAAAATCTGCACAAATCATGTTAATGGGTATTTAATCCCTTTTAATGATGGTGACAAGTTAAGTAGAGTCAAAATCGTGGCTTAACTTTAATATAGGAAAGGATTCTGAGAACACCTTCTATGCACTCTGTTCCCTCTATTAGTCATAATCTTTTATTTTAATTTAACATTTATTCATTTTTTATTGTATACACTTTGCAAATCACCTCAATTACTCTATGTATGTGTTCATGAATGAATAACCTCAATATTAGCAATTCTGAAGCAACAAACTGTTGAAGAAAAATGGAGGTCCAGAAAAAGATTTCTACTGCTATAAAAAGATTTTTTTAGCTTTAATAATAAAAAGTTTTCCACTTTGAGACTAGAATGAAGCAGTTCTCCTTTTGGGTGATGCAACCTGAGCCTGTGTTCTAATATATTTCTTTGTACATGTCTCATTTTAATTGAAATGGTTAATTGTACTCAGCTATAAGAAAAGATGAAATACTGCTACTTGAAACAACATGGATAGATCTTGAGAATATTATGCTAAGTAAAATAAGTCATACAGAAAAAGTTAAGAACCATGTGATTTCACTTATATGGGATATAAAACTGAAAGCAAGAAATAAGCAAATATGAAAAACAGAAACTCATAGACACAGACAATAGTACGGTGGCTGCCAGAGGGAAGGTGACGGAGGGGTGGTAAGGGGTAAAGGGGGTTAAATATATAGTGATAGAAGAGGATTTGACTTTGGGCGGTATGCAAACAATTCGATATACAGATGATGTGTCATAGAAGTTTACACTTAAAACCTATATAATCTTATTAACCAATGTCATCCTAATAAATTCAATTAAAAATAAAATAAATAGCCCCGGCTGGTGTAGCTCAGTGGATTGAGCGCGGGCTGGGAACCAGAGGGTCCCGGTTCGATTCCCAGTCAGGGCACATGCCTGGGTTGTGGGCCAGGTCCCCAGTGAGGGCCATGTGAGAGGCAACCATACATTACTCTTTCTCCCTCCCTTCTCCTCTCTCTGAAAATAAATAAATAAAATCTTTAAAAAAATAAAAATAAATAAAATAAATAAAATAGAAGTTTAGTTGTGCATTATCTATTGACCTTATTTTTTAATTTGGCCCAATAATAATGTTATACTTATTATTTCTTTATGTTGTGATTTCTAGAGTCTAATGAGGATCCTAGAGCTCTTCTCTCAATTTCATTTTTATTGATATTTTAATGGTAAAGTGAAATAAAAAAGATGAGGTACTATTTCCTATGCTAACATTGAATGAAGCAGATAACATTTTAATAATATCCTATTTCATCCCTGAAAGTAGAGCTTGGTACAAGTAGTGGCTGAGACACTATGTGAAGTAGAATAGCTGTGACCATCTTTGAGAAATTACCCAAAGTTAAAATATTTTTTATTTTTCACACAAGAAAATGATTTCATTTTTGACCTGCAGTTTGATTTTCTAAGCATAGGGTGTTCCATATGTTAATACAAGTGTGTTTAAGTCCATTGAATTTCATTTAATCTCCTACTTATATTGATACTTGGAAGCCTGAGGATACATCTTTGAATTTTAACCCTACATACATTTCAAGAAAGACAAAAACACAAGAATCAAATGAAAGTGCAGATGCTATCAGTCCTGACAAGAGCTCTTTGAAGTCACCCCATGATAAACCAAATAGTGTCTCATAAACTCTTCTCTTCTAGACCGATTTACAGTTAATTTTAGGAGATATTTGTGATATACCTACATGTGGAAAATAGTAAGTTCTTAAGAGACAGAAGAAATGAAAACAAAATACTCCAGGCTTCAAGGTGTAACCCTTGAGTACATAATATTACCCAAGTTCAGAAGGGAAAAAAAATATTTTCCTTACAATGTGTACTTGATGAAGTAACTTTTTACAAATTTCTAAGTAATAGAAAACTATGAGTATTTAATACTTGGCACTGAGGTAACTTTAAGAAATGAGTCCCGGGCTTATGAAGTCTATCTCAAGTTGAAATCCTTTTTTTTTTTTTTAAGATTTTATTCATTTATTTTAGACAGAGGAGAAGGGAGGGAGAAAGAGAGGGAGAGAAACATTAATGTGTGGTTGTCTCTCATACCCCAGGCATGTGCCCCGACTGGAAATTGAACCAGCGACCCTTTGGTTCGCAGGGCAGTACTCAGTCCACTGAGCCACACCAGCCAGGGCTCAAGTTGAAATTCTTAAGTCATTGTTTGATTTTTGAGTTTTTAAAATTTGTCCTTATTTTATATGATTTAATCTGATTTTCCACTACAGTTATACACTTCTTCTGTTTCATTCCTTTAATTTATTCATATTGTTTTTTATTAAAAATATATTGACATCAAAGAAAAATGAAATAAATGAAGAGATATTCCATGTTCGTACATAAAAAGACTCAATAGTCAAGATGTCAGTTTTTCCCAACTTGATCTATAGATTCATAACAATTCATATCAAAATCCCAGCCAGTAATTTTTTAGATATTGGCAAGCTGGTTTTAAAGTTTATATGGAGAGGCAGAGGACGGAGATGGGAACTCAGTGGTGAAAGAGAATGAAGTTGGAGGACGGACATTATTCAACTTCGAGACATACTATCTGCGAACAGTAATCAAGGCAGTCTGGTATTAACAAAAGACTACACACAAATAGATCACTGCAATAGAATAGAGAGTTCATAAATAGACCACATAATAAAAAAAAAAAAAATACAGTCAACCGGCCTTTGACAAAGGAGCAAAAGCAATCCAATAGAGAAAAAAATCCTTTCAACAAGGGTGGAATAATGGTCCATCTGCGTGCAAAAAAAGAAAACCTTTCTAGACATAGATTTTATATGTTTCAAAAAAATTAACTCAAAACAATTCACAAACCTGAATGTAAAATGCAAAACTATAAAACTTTTAGATGATAACAGAGTACAAAGCCTAGTGACCTTGAGTCTGGTGACAGTGCAATACCAAAGGCAAGGTACACGAAAATAGAATTGATAAGCTGAACTTCACTCATTTTTTTTTAATTTTGCTTTGTGGAAGACATTGTCAAGAGAATGAAAAGACTCTATTAATGACTGGGAGAAATATTTACAAAAGACGTAGCTCATGAAAGAGTATTAACCAAATATGCAAAGAACTCTTAAAACTCCAAAAAAATTATCAACTTGATTAAAAATCAGGCAAAGACTTTAACAGACATCTCACCTAGGAAACTGTCTATGTTGGGACTCAGGAGGAGGGCTTAGCTCAGTGGGATTTCATTTATTTGAGTTGGAGAAAAGGGAGATTGTATGTTTCTAGAAATTTATCCATTTTGTAGAGGTTGTCCAGTTTGTTGGCATAGAGTTTTTCATAATATTTCTTACAATCTTTTGTATTTCTTTGGTGTCCATTATTATTTCTCCTTTTTCATTTCTGATTTTATATATTTGAGGCCTCTTTTTTTTTCTCCCCTCAATGAGTCTGGTTAAAGTCTTGTTAATCTTATTTATCTTTTCAAAGAACCAGCTCTTGGATTCACTGATTTTTTTATATAATTTTATTAGACTAATTTTTAATTTCTGCTCTAATCTTTATTATTTCTTTTTCCCTCTACTCATTTTGGGCTTTGTTTGTTATTCTTTTTAAAGGTCCTTTAAGTGTAGAGTTAGATTGTTTATTTGAGCTTTTTCTTTTTCTTTTTTTTTTTTTTTTTTTTTTTTTTTTTTTTTTTTTTTTTTTTTTTTTTTTTTTTTTTTTTTTTTTTTTTTTTTTTTTTTTTTTTTTTTTTTTTTTTTTTTTTTTTTTTTTTTTTTTTTTTTTTTTTTTTTTTTTTTTTTTTTTTTTTTTTTTTTTTTTTGAGATATGCCTGTAATGTTATAAATTTCCCCTTTATTGCTTTCTCTGTGCCCCACAGATTTTGGATTGTTGTGTCCTCATTTTCATTTTTTTCAAGGTAGCTTTCGATTTCTTCCTGGATCTCATGGTTGACATATTCATTGTTTAATAAAACGTTATTAAGCTTCCATGTTTTGTGTGCTTTTTAGTGTTTTTCTTGTGATTGAGTTCTAGTTTCAAAGCACTGAGGTCAGAGAAGACGCTTGATAAAACTTCAATCTTCTTAAATTTACTGAGACTTGTTTTATGTCCTAACATGTGCTCTATCCTAAAAAATGTTCCATGTGCCCTTGAAAAGTACGTATATTCTGCTGCTTTTGGGTGAAATGCTCTGAAGACAGCAATTAAATCCATTTGATCTAATATGTCATTCTGCTGTCTCCTTATTTATTTTTTGTCAGGAAGATCTATCCATTGAAATCAGTGGGTTATTAATATCTCATTCTATAAATGTATTTCTGCCAATCTCTTCCTTTATGTCCATCAGGATTTGCTTTACATATTTAGGTGCTCTGATGCTTGGGTGTGTAAATGTTTACTAGGGTTATATGCTCTTGTTGGATTATTCTTTGATCATTATATAGTGTCCTGTGTCTCTTACTATGGCCTTGGTTTTAAAGTCTATTTTGTCAGATATAAGTATTGCTACCCCAGCTCTTTTCCCCTTTCCATTTGCATGAAATATTGTTTTCCATCCCTTTACTTTTAGTCTGTGTGTCTCTTTTGATTGGGTGTGGGTCTCTTGGAGACAGCATATATATGGGTCTTGCTTTCTTATCTATTTAGCTAACCTCTGTCTTTTGGTTGTATCACTTAAGCCATTTATATTTAAGGTGATTATTGATAGATACATATGTAGTGCCATTTTATTGTTAGACTATTTTCCTCTGTTTTTTTTTTTTTTTTCTTCTTCTTAAAGCAAGCCCTTCAACATTTATTGCAGTACTTGTTTCATGTTAACAAACTCCTGTAGCTTTTTCTTGTCTGGGAAGCTTCTTATTTCTCCTTTGATTGTAAATGACAGCCTTGCTAGGAAAGCTAGCCTTGGTGGCAGTTCCTTGCTTTTCATTACCTTGAGTATTTCATGCCAGTCCCTTCTGGCCTGAATGTTTCTGTTGAGAAATTAGATGACGGTCTAATTGGTGCTCCCTTGTGTGTAATTACCTGGATTTCTCTTGAAGCCTTTAGTATGCTCTCCTTGTCTGTAAGCCTTGCCATGTTAATTACGATGTGTTTCAATGTCAGCTTCTTTGGACTCTCTGATCTTCCTGGACTTGTGTTTCTTTTTCCTCCACCAGATTAGGGAAGATTCTGGACATTATTTCTTTAAGTAGGTTCTTGATCCCTTGCTTGCTCTCTTCTCCTTCTGGTATTTCCATGATGTGGATGTTATTATGCTTTATTGATGTCCAAAATGTTTCTTAAACTCTCCTCATTTTTTAAAATTCTTTTTTCATTTTGCAGCTCTGCCTGTGTTTTTTTTTTTCTACTTTGCCTTCCAATTCACTGATTCAGTCCTGTGCTTCATCTAACCTATTGTTTATCCCATCTGATGTATTATTTATTTCAGATATTGCATTCTGTATTTCTGACTAGTCCTTTTTAATGAACAATCAGAGAATCTGAATAGACAGATTATACCTAGTGAAATTGAAGCAATAATCAAAAACCTCCCAACAACAACAAAAAAGCCCTGGTCTGGATGTCATCACAGGTGAATTTTACCAAACATTCCAAGAAAAACTAATACCTCTCCTCAAACTATTTCAAAAAATATAAGAGGAGAGAAGGTTTCCAAACTCATTTACAAAGCCAGCATATCATAATTCCAGAACCAGATAACAACACTACAAAGAAAGAAAAATATAGGCTAATATCCATAATTAACTTAGATGCTAAATCCTCAACACAGTATTAGCAAACCAGACACAAAATGCATCCCAAAGACTATACACCATGAATAATGTAAGCTTGATACGACATTTGCAAATCAATAAATGTGATTCACCACATAAACAAATACAGGATAAAACCACATAGTCATATCAAATGTTGCAGAAAATGCATTTAATAAAATCAAGCACCCATTTATGATAAAAATCTCTCAACAAAGTGGGATTAGAGGGAGCATCCTTATAATAAAGGCCATATATGAGAAGCCCAGTGCTGGCATCACACTCAATGGGGAAAAAGTACACATGTTCCCCTTAAATTTGGTAACAAGACAGGGATAACCACTTTTACCTCTCTTATTCAACATAGTACTAGAAGTCCTAGCCACAACAATTAGACAAGAAGAATAAATAAAACACATCCAGATTGGAATGGTAGAAGTAAAACCGTTATTACTTGCAGATGACATAATACTATACATACAGAACCCTAAAGATTCCACAAAGAAACTACTAGGACTGATAAATGAATTCAGCAAAGTAGCAGAATACAAAATTACTACATAAATCAGTTACATTTTTACAAGCCAATAACAAACTAACAAAAAGGGAAATTAAGAAAACAATCCCATTCACAATTACTTCAAAAAGAATAAAATACCTAAGAATAAACCTAACCAAGGATGAAAGACCTGTACTTGGAAAATTATAAAACACTGAAGAAAGAAATTGAAGAAGACACAAATAAATTGAAGCACATACCGTGTTCATGGATAGGAAGAATTAACATCATTAAAATGGCCATACTACCCAAAGTATTCTATAGATTCAACTCAATTCCTATCAAGATTCCAATGAAATATTTCACAGTGCTAGAACAAATATTTCAACAGTGTATATGGAATCACAAAAGGCCCCACAGAGAAACAGCGATCCTGAGAAAGAAGAACACAATTGGAGGAATCATGCTACCTAATATCAAACTATATTCTAAGGCCATTGTAATCAAAATAGCATGGTACTTTGTATAACAACAGAAACATAGATCAGTGGAACAGAATAGAGAGCTGATAGATAAAACCACACATTTATTAATACTTGACAGAGGAAGCAAGCACATACAATACGCTAAAGATAGTTTATTCAATGAATGGTGCTGGGAAAATTAGACAGATACATGCAGAAAAATGAAACTGGGCTACCTTCTTACACCACACACAAGAATAAATTTGAAGTGGATTAAAAACTTAAATGTTAGACCTACAACCACAAAAATCATAGAAGAAAACATAGGCAGCAAAATCTTGGACATTGCTTGTGGCAATATTTTTTTAGATATATCTCCTCAGGCAAGAAAAACTAAAGAAAAAAGTAAAAAAAAAAAATAAGACTACATGAAACTAAAAAGTTATTGCACAGCAAAAAAAAAAAAAAAAAATCAAAAAATAAAGAGACAACCCATGGAATGGAGAACATATTTGCTGGTTCCTCTGAGAAGGGATTAATGTCAAAATTTATAAATAAATTCCAAAACTCAACACCAAAAAGCAAACAACTCAATTAAAAATGGGCAAAGGACCTATATAGACACTTCTCGAAAGGGGATATACACATGGCCAACAGACATATGAAAAGATGCTTAACATAATCGATTATCAAAGAAATGCATATTAAAACCACAATGAAATGTCACCTCACACTTTCAGAATGGCTACCATCAAAAAATGAACAAACAATAAGTGCAGGTGAGGATGAGGAGAAAGAGGAATCCTTTTGCACTGCGAGTGGGAATGCAGATTGGTGCAGCTACTGTGGAAAGCAAGTATGGAGACACCTCAAAAAATTAAAATGGATCTGCTTTTTGACCTAATGATCACACTCTGGGAATATATCTGAAGGAACCCAAAACACTAATTTGAAAAGAACATAAGCCCCACTTTGTTCATTGCAGCATTATTTACAATTGCCAAGATATGGAAGCAGCCCCTGCGTCCATCAGTAGGGGCGTGGATAAAACGACTACGGGACATTTGCACAATGGACTACTACTCGGCCATCTAAGAGAAGAAAATTTAACCCTTGCAACAGTGTGTATGGGTCTGGAGAATATTATGCTAAGTAAAATAAGCCAGCGAGAGAAAGACAAATACCATAAGATTCTATTCATATACGGAATCTAATGAACAAACAAAACAAGCAAAATAGAGACAGACCTGTAGATAGAGAGTAGGATGATAGATAAAGGAGGGGGGAGAATAGGGAGTGGAGGGACTGAGCAAAAAGGAACAAGGACGCATGGACCTAGACAACAGCATGGCGACTACTGGGGTGAGGAGGGTGTAAGGAGACTAAATGGAAATGAAAAGAAAAATTTAAGAAAAAACAATGTAAAAAGAAAAGAGAGTTGGAGAAAGGAGAAGCTGCTTTTTAAAGAGCAGCCAAAGAGGAACATTTTGACATAAGAGCAGAGGGAAGAGCATACTTGGATGAGGGTGTGGTCAATAGCATCGAATGCTAGACTGATCAAGTAAGATGTGACTGAAGCTTGTCTGTGACAGTTCACAGCTGCTTCAGGGGAGCGGTGAGTGCAGAAGCTAGACTGGAGAGGGACGAGGCATAGGACATGAGAGAATGTCCATGAGGATAAGGGACAAGTGGAGTCCTGGTTGGAGAGGGGTTAAGGAGAGAAATATTTTTAAAGAATTGAGAAACTGAAGCATGTTTAAATACCAGATGGAAAATTTGGTAGAGAAGAAAAGGTTGAAAATAATAGAAGGAGAGGGGATCCTTTTCAGCCCAAAGTCCTTGAGAAAGCAGGTGATGATCCAGAGTACTAGGATAGGCAACTCCTTCTTTGTAACAGGAAGCCAATACGGGACAGCTCAGATTTGGACCCTTCTGTCTCCTTCCTAAATACACGTTACTCTAAGGGACAGAAAGAGAGTTATAATAGATGTGAAAACCAGGGGAGAGGACTCCACAGTTCGATAAAAAGAATGAAAAGTCAGTATGGTGGCTTTGGGTGTCCACTGAGAGAGCAGTCTCAGTAGCCTGGAGGCGAAGGAAGTCACTGTCCGGTTAGAATTGTAGTGGGTGGTGAACAAAACGGTGCAGTGAGTGCAAACACTGCTCAGAAAACGGGCTCTGAATAGAAAGCCACTGTAAGATGATGCCAGAAAAGATAGGGCAGGTGGGGGAGGAGGGGAAGGTACGGGAAAGGTGTGGAAAAGCTAGCAAGCAACCTCCTTCAGCGCAGGTTCTTGCTTAGAGGCCCCTGATGGCTGAAGAGGTAAAGCACAGCAGCCTTGACTGCCTGTGCTGCCGGGCTGAACCCAGCGAAGTGCCAGAAGCCCCAGAGTCCCCACCCCTTGAAATAGAAAGACCCCGCCAGAGGTCTCCAGGTTTGGAGGCCGATTCTTTGAGTAGGGCCTGCTGGCCAGCCCAGGGAGGCAGAAAAACTCTTTGGACCAGGCCTATTACTCCCCAGGGACACTCAGGGACTGTGCAGCAGGCTGGCTCCGGGTTTGGAGAGAGTTTGCAGAGCTGCAGCAGTCCCCTCTCCCCTGCCCTCAGGACACCCACACTCAGCTGCTACCAGACCCTAAGATGCAGGTAATCTGCCAGCACTGGCCATTTACTGGACAGTCCTGCTCAGGAGCCCAGGCCAGGCCCACGCAGAGACAAGTCCACTCTGGGCTGGGGGTGAGCGTTGTGGAGGGGTGAGGGGATGTTGGGAGGGTGGAGGGTGAGGAGATGTTGGGGAGTTTTTCTGCTTCAGATTCCTTTAAAGTTGCCTTGTGCAGAAGGTCCAGACTGGATGGTCAGAGGGTTTTTTCTCAATGTTCCTGTTCTATTAGCTTTAGATTTTCCCTGTGTGCTTCCACATCAGAATAGGTGTTTGAACAGTCCTCCACGCTCCCACTCCAAGGACAGACATCCCACCTTGCTAGTTTGCTAGTGGATGTTGAACAGACTGGTGGGGTCAGGAGGGCATTCTCTGTTGTCCTGGCTCAGTGTCAGCCTTAGACTCCCTTGGCGTTCCTGGTTCTTGGGGGGATGAGGCTTTCTTTGTGATCTTGCTCTGGCTCCTTTTGCCAGATGTAGGAGACTTATAGCAGCCCTTCTAGGGTTTGAGTGTCTCTGACCCCCCTCTCAAGGGGAGAAAGAATTTTGTTTTTGCTTTAATTTTTTTTCTAGTTTCTTGCCCTAGCTGCAACCATATGTAATCTTTTCTTCTTCCTCCTACTCCTGCCTCAAGACTTTTTTTTTTTCTGGATGGGAGAAGGTTCCAGACAAAACTGTGCCATCCTACAGTGGTGCCTTATTCTGGTCTCTCATTCTGCTCAGACTGTTCTTGTCACCTTGTGCGGACATCTGTGTCTGAGGTTAAGTGTAAAATGCGTCTCACTCAGTGGTGTTTGTGGCTCTTGGACACTCTGTACTCCCAACCGATCCCACAAGTGGCCTTGAGAAGTGTGCTGAAAATTTCAGGTAATCTTCTTATTGGCTTATATGACAGCTCAGTTTTTCTGCTAAATTCTATCCCCTGTCAGCCACCACTCACCTATTCTGGAAGGTGCCTGTCCTTGGATTTCCGCCTGTGTGTTTCCCTTGTGACCTGAACCATCTGATGAGCTCAGAACAAATTTCATACAACTTTGTAGATTATTAAGCTTTTTCTTATTGTTTGAATGGGAATATTGCTCTTTCTACCTTTTTACATTCTAATTGGAAGCCAGACCTTCCCGGAGAAGACTTTCTGTTCAGGTGGAAGCCGTTAAAATTGGCACCAGGCTCGCACAGTGAGAATGTGCCTCATTTTGTTGGCTATTGAGATTATTCCATTAGCGCTTGTGTTGACATCACCATTTGAAAATTTAGATCTTCTTTAGAAGGTCCCCCAAATTACTTTTCTATGATCAAAATGTGTATATAATATTGTACTGTAAGTATGATGCCTCTATCTGCCATGTCATTATTAAACTGTAGGCTTTGAGTTGCTATTTATGATAGTGACATTTTAAATGGCTGTTCTTATTTATAAACATCAGAAGATATAAAAAGGCTATTTTTTTGCATGATCTCACAGTAGAAAAACTGATTTTAGTACCTGTTAATTTAAAGTTTTGGAAATTGTATTATCTTTGGACCATTTCAAAATGCAAGCATAATACTTTCTTAGACAATCAAACAATTTTAACACATCACAACTGTTGCATTATTTTCATTAAATTTCATTTCATCACTCTTGCCATTATCACGTTTAACTTAATCAGTGTGAAAACTATTTGAAAGTATAGTTTATATAAAAGATACTAATGCACTCTTGACTTCCAATGAATAGAATACTAGTCTGATGCACTCAGGAAAATATTTTTTCAAAGTCATTATTGCTAATGGATAAGAGATGATCAGTATTTACCCAGTTAAGTCAGAAAACTAGAAGCGCAGTGATTCTGAAAAAAAAAAAACAACAAAACGAAACCAGAAAAACCCTCATGTTTATCATGAATGTGTTGTATCCTCTCATTATCTTTGTATATTGTCACTGTCAAGAATTAGGTAAAGAAATAGGAATGTGACCTTTATTTCTGAGCTAGAAGTTCATTAATTCAATAAATATTTATTGAGTGGCTATGATAGGTAGGACAGGTGCTGTTTAAAAAACGGTGAATTCAGCAGTTACTGAGAGAACCAGCTTTGCTTTAGGTATAGCTCTTTATTTTTTTCAAGAATAATTAAAAGTACTTATTGCACTTTTATGTTAATTTTTTCTCATGCGATCTCAATTAGGAGAGCTTAAGTTTGTGTGTCATTAAGTTTTAGCATTTAACTGCAGATTCAATTGCTATTATTATTTCTCTAGAATTTATCAATGCTTTATTTTGTACCTGAACAATTAATTAGAGGAATGTATATGTATTTTCTTCTCTAAATTTGTCAATAAAATTGATGTGGAACTAGAATAGAACATAAACTATTTGGTTCAAATTTAAGCAGAGCTGTACTCAGAAGTTTCACTCATCGATTTTTTCCCTGTAGGTGTAAGATAATTTTGTGCTTCTGTTCAGCACTCTGTGCATATGAGACAGTATTAGGTTTTTAGCAGTTTTAGCAATCTGAGGAACAGGAGCCTCTTTAGCAGGTGTAGACTTAAGGTTCTATTTAGATTGTGTTGATTGATTGTTTTGCAGTTTGCTGTAGCTAGATCTTACTGGCTTTCTGTGAGATAATTGTTAAATTTTCAGGGTATTTGAAACCATGTTGTTTTAACAATTGGTGGCTTAAAATCTGCCAGAGTGGTGTGTTACGGAGGAGGCGTTTTATTGCTGTGTTCTGAGGAACACAAATCCACATTAAAAGATTTTCCAGAATGACTCTAGGATAAAATACAGTTTTGCTCCTAAGATTTATTACACAGAGGTTGTAAGGATGTACAGCAGGATCACAAATATAAGAGATATAAGTAGAGTGAGGGTTCTTTCCTCTGTGGGCTCCCTTATGCTCTTTCCTTCTTGTGAGGCGCCACGAGAGTCACACTCTTACCCTCCATGAAAATGAAGCAACCTGTGTGCAACACTTTTGTTGAGGGAAGCTGATTAGAGACTCATAGGCAAGGTTTTTTTTTTTTTTTTTAATTGAAAGCTGATCACTTAGGTGCCGTCCAAGTGACACACATACCACATACCAAAATTCCAGATTCTCAGAATGAAGGCAGATACTGTATAAAGCACATTGTTTTCACAAACAGCATAGACACAGGAAAAGGGAGGACCCCAATAAAAGAGAATTATCTTCTGGAGAGCAGGCGCCTTGGACTACAGGCTTCCTGTGCTAGGTGAGTGTTCTAGGTACCCGTCTGTGTCAGTGTACAGCTGGTGTTGTTGTAAGAGGCTTAATTTGCCTTCGCTGAATTTTTTTTTTTGAAGACTCTTTCAGTGAGTTTGCCCATTTCATGATGGTGATTGACAAGCGCACCTGCCCACACTGCACTGAGTGTTCAGCAGTTTTTGACCAAAAATGGCGTGACCTTGTGCCCCACCCTCCCTATTCACCCAATTTCACCCCATACAACTCCTTTTTTTGTTGTTTCCCTAGGTGAAAAAAGTCCTCAAAGGGAAGCATTTTGCTGATGTGGAAGAGGTGAAACAAAAAACAGCAGAAGCACTATAAGGCATTAAAATGATAAGTTCAAAACTATTTTGAACAGTGGAAAAAAAAGTCTTGATAGGTGTGTTGCATCAAGTGGAGAGTACTTTGAAGGTGACTGAACTTTAAACATGTAAAAATAAATACACAAGTTTTTATAAATGAATTCCCATTTTTGCCTCCCCCCCACATATACCACTCTTATGATTTAGGGAATGGCAGGAACACTCTTGAACTCCAAGTTCCCAGACACCTGCCAAGAGCCAATCTTGAAAGTAGACCTTCTAAGGATAGAACTTAACTGGCCTATTATGTTAACATTTTTTTTGTAAAGTTAACTTGGTTTCTGGTAACCTAATTGTAAAAGTCTTACACGCTAGTTAAAACATCCAAGTTTCTAGCCCTGGCTGGTGTAGCTCAGTGGATTGAGCATGGGCTGGGAACCAAGCGGTCCTGGTTCGATTCCCAGTCAGGGCACATGCCTGGGTTGTGGGCCAGGTCCCCTTGAGGGCCATGTGAGAGGCAACCATACATTGCTGTTTCTCTCCCTCTCTTTCTCGTTCCCTTCCCCTCTCTCTAAAAATAAATAAATAAATAAAATAAAGGATAAGAATGTGAAAACCTTAAAAAAAAATCCAAGTTTCTAACTACCTGTGTACATGAATTAGAATAACCAGGTTAGAATAATTATATCTATTAACCAGGTTATCTAACTTTCCACTTGCTACTCTAGTTCTTATAACTAGATCTTCCCACCTTCTTCTTTGTGCTTGTCCCATTTATTCATTTTATAGTCTTCAATAAACATTACTGCTTCCTCCTTCAATAAACATTCACTGCTGAATACACCATCAACATAATTCAAGATATATAGTACAGAATAGAACAAGATTACCTCTAAAGGAACTTACACTTGTGTGTGGTGAGGATGTGTATATTGCAATATAGAGATTGTCAACTTTTGATTAATGCTATGAAAAAAAATATCTAGGGGTAATAGAAAGTGACAGAGTATAATTCAAGCTAGTTTACATGTTGTTTTCAAGGAAGGCCTTTCTGGTAGGGGGATATTTGAACAGAGAAGTAAAACAAGTTAAATGATAAAGATAACTAGAGGAAGTTACTTCTAACAGAATTCCATGTTCCAGATGCAAGAACTACTGGAAGAAGGGCAAAGAGGTCAAAGTGGCTGGTGTATAGCAATCAGTACAGAGAATTAGCTAACGGGAGTCAGAGAGATGGGGAAAATGGAAACAGGTATTATAGGGACTTACAGTTCCTATTGTCATCTTCAAATTTTCCTCTGAATGAGAAGGAATCCTGGAGAGTTTTTGGAAAAAGGGATGATATGATCTAATATACATTTAAAAGTTAGAGCAAATAATATGTTTAAAAGGTTAGGGTGGAAGCAGAGAGAGTATTAGGAGTATGTATACTACAATAACCTATATCTCTGTCTGTCTATCTATCACCGATAGATATGGTGGTGAGAGTCACTATGGTAGCAATGAGTGGAAGTGGTACAAAGATTTGGGCTGAGTATATTTTGACATCAGAGCCAATAGGAAAAAAGATGGAACAGATATATCTTCTTTTTTGATGATACTTTCAAAGTTCTTTAAGTGTGATGGTCTAAAGAATTGGAAGAAAGGTGCTGATATTAATTGAAATAAGGAAAATTGAGAAAGAAACATGCTTTAGGGGCTCAAAAATTTATGTTTGGGTATATTATGTTTGAGATACATCCAGGGGTGGGCAAAAGTAGGTTTACACTTGTGAATACACAGAACAGTTTGTTCTTGTGTTGTTATTCATTACTGTATTATTTTACATGCAAACAACTGTAAACCTACTTGTACCCACCCCGTATGTGATGACTAAGTGGAGATGCTGAGTAAAACAGTGAGTCTGAAAATGGGGAGAGGTGAGGGCTGGAGATCAAACTCGGGAGTCATCAAATTAAAGGTACTATTTAAACCTGTCGGAATGTGAGACATCACAAAGTATAGTTTCAGTAAAATAGTCACAAAGACAAAGACACGGGGCCTTCTAATTGGTACAAGTGTTAAGTAGAAGTTTAGATTCCTGCAGAGGAGACTGAAAGGAGCAGTCAATAAAGCACGAGAACCAAGACACAGTGGTGTCCAGATCAATATGAAAAAGGCTTTTGCCCTGACCAACGTGGCTCAGTCGGTTGGGCATCACGTGGCAAAGTGAAATGTCACCAGTTGCTTCGTGGTGAGGGCACATGTCTGGATTGCCAGTTAGGTTTCCGGTTAGGGCGTGTGCAAGAGGCAACCAATTGATGTTTCTCTCTGTCTCCTTCCCTTCCCCTATAACTAACTAACTAACTAAATAAATAAATAAAATCTTAAAAAAGGAAAAAATCTTTCAAGAAGGAGGAAGTTATCAACATTGCCGAAAGTGGCTGATTGTTTGCATTAGGTGAAGTTTGAAAATTGACCAGTAAATTTGTCTCAGGTGACATTGGCAAGGAAAAATGGTATAACTTGCATTGTACTAATAACATAAACTAGTGTGACTTCAAGAGAGACTAGAAGGAGTGGAAAGATGGACTATAAGTCCAAGCAGTAATTGGAGAAAGAGTGAAGTGTTAAGAGAGCCTTTTAATAGGTATTAATACAGCATGTTTAATTATGATGAAAATTATTCCACAGAGAAAAAGCTGATCATACTTAAGGTGAAGAGTGTCATGAGTAGTGAGATAGGAGGGAATCTAATGTGTAGTTGGAGGGATTAACTTGGTGTAGGAAAACTGATACAAAGTAACAGCAAGAAAGAGGGCAGAATATATGAGAAGGAAAGCAGGTAGACTAGATGTGAGATTGGGTGTTTTGAATACTTTTATTTTGTCAGTGAAATATTTACAAGGTGATCACCTGAAAATGAGAAATGTCCCAGGGACGGGGCCATGAAGAGAGAGGTTTTGTTAGTTTGAGGAGAAAGAAAAATGGATGTACTATTTATCAGAAGGTCGGGTGACTGAATTGGTTAGGGAAACAATAGAATTCCCAGACAAGAAAATGCTAAAAGTGTTCATCTTCACCAAACCAGTATTACAAAAAATTTTAAAGAAACTTCTCTAAGAAGAAGAAAAAATACATGTGAATAATTAAATGGCAATAATTCCGTACCTATCAATAATTACTTTAAATGTAAATGGATTAAAAGCTTCAATCAAAAGACAGACATGACTCAATGGATAAGAAAATAAGACTGATGCACATGCTGCCTATAAGAGACCCGCTTCAGATCAAAACACACACGCAGACTGAAAATAAAGGGATAGAGAAGATATTTCATTAAACTGAAAACAAGCTGGGGTAGCAATACTTACATCAGACAAAACAGACTTTAAAGCGAAGGCTGTAACAAGAGACAAAGAAGGACCCAGCAATTGCACTGCTGCTTATTTAACAGAAACCCAAAACACTGTTTTGAATAGACATGTGCATCCTATGTTCATTGCAGCATTCTTTACAATACCAAGATAGGGAAGCATCTAAGTATCCATCAGTAGATGAATGCATAAGGAGGAGATATTACGTATGTACAATGGAATGTTACTCAACCTTAAAAAGAAGAATGAAATTTTGCCATCTGCAACAACATGGATGGACCTAGTGGGTATTATTACTTTGCTCAGCGAAGTAAGTAAGATATATACAGACAAATGCCAGATGATTTTACTCATATATGTGGAAACTAAAAAACAAATGGAAACAAAGAATCATAGATACAGAGAATATTTTGATCATTGCCAAATAAGAGGGTGTTGGAAGGATAGGTAAAAAAGGGGAAGGATGCCCTGGCTGGTGTAGCTCAGTGGTTTGAGAGCAGGTTGTGAATCAAAGAGTTGCTGGTACGATTACAGGTCAGGGCACATGCCTGGGTTATGGGCCAGGTCCTCAGTGGGGGCCATGTGAGAGGCAACCACACATTGATGTTTCTCTCCCTCTCTTTCTTCCTCTCTTCCCCTTTCTCTAAAGATAAATAAATATCTTTTTAAAAAGTCAGGGGGAAGAGGGATTAAGATGTGCCAATAGCCAGCTATAAAAAGTCATGGGGATGTAAGGTCCAGTGTAGGATATAGTCAATAATATTATAATAAGCATGTTTGGTGACAGACAGGTACTTGACTTACTGGGTGATCACTTTGCAAGTTACATAAATGTCTATTCGCTATGTTGTACACCTGAAACTAATATAATATTGTATGTCAACTATAAAGACAGGAAAATTAAGTAACAGAGCTTCAGACTGAAGTGCAGATCTGAGAATGTCCTGACCAGGCCAACATGAGGCCTGCCAGCAAAGACTGATGTTAGGAAGGTCCCATGTTGGCCAGGGATAGCCAGCTGTAGTAGTCTTGTTACATGCGGGTATTGTCTGGGAGCAGCAGGGGGGAAGCTCAGCTTGGGCTGGAGCGTTGCAGAGAGTCTCCAGGTGCTGCAGGTTGAGGCTTTCAGTCCATTGTGCTCACTGCAAAGGTTCTCGTGGAGGGAGGTCTGAACTGTGCATGTCTACGGCTGACGCGTTTAACTTGGTCGTATGTTTTACTTCAGTCATGTTTAGCTGCCCTGATTAATTTGAGAAGGATGTGGAATGTTATAATTAAGTAGATTTTAGAATTTCTGGGGTGATAATATGAAGAGAAAGATGAACAAGTCAAAGCATAACAAATTGTACTACATACCCACGCAAACAAGAAGCTGAAGTCTCTTTATTAAGGTAAATTTCCTTAATTTTCTCTCAAGTTTCTGCGTATAGAATTATAAGAGAGATTTACAATGTGATATATATGTATATATGTGTGTGCGTATATATATATATATATATATACGCACACACATATATACATATATATATATGTAGAGAGAGAGAGAGAGAGAGAATTTAAGAAGTTGTCAAGTTACACACATGATTTAGATGTAAGAGGAGAGAGATGAAGTTGTTGCCTCCTGGTAGGTTTCAATTCCCATGTGTCTCTTATACTCTTAGCCACACTGAATTTAATTTTAATTTCATATATCCATTACAGCATTGGTGTCAAATTCCATTGAACTACTTAATCACATGCTCAAATGAAGAGAAGAAATTGAATGCATTGAACTTGTTATACTGAGAGATGATATGCGGTTCTACGAAGTAGTGCCTTGGCATGAGAATTTGAAGGGTACTTTGGATTCTAAAGAATTTAAAGATTATCCACTAACTTTAGGATTACACACCAGTGTAAGATCAGCTTCCAAATGATTACCTATGTCTGTATTCCCTCTTAGTTTGCCTCTACTTGCCTATTTGGATATTCCACTCCCTGAGTGAATACTGTGGAAATCCCTGTTTACCTGATTTTTCCCACCTGATGCCAACTTCTAACTGAAAGACTGAAATTTATTTCCATTTTTCTTAGGTCCATCCCTTCAGCTATTTTCCTACTTTGATGGGAAGGTCTAGTTTCAGATATGAACCCTCTTTCATATATTTCGTTGGGCTCCATTTAACAAAGCCATGCCTGGTTGTGCCAGTGATTTTAATAAGTAAATAATAATAACAACAGTCATTACTGCATTCACCAGTAAGTGCCAGGAAGTGAGATCTGTTCTGAGAGCCTTAAAAAAATATTCACATTCAAACCTCATAGCAACATTATTTTATTATTACTCTTATTCTTATTTATACATTATAAAAATGAAGTCCAGGTAATGTAGCTTGCCTTAATTTTTACTATAAATTGTGGCACTACAGAGACAAATCAAACTGGCTTCAAATTCTATTTTAATTACTATCCTATACCCTTGGGGCTTGGCATTAAATATACTTATTTCAAAATGTCTGATGTCCCGCATTTTCAACACATTTACAGACCATCTCCTTTTTAAGTTCTCTGTTTTAAAAGATAAAATAACAACACTGTCTACTTATGCAAAAAGTAATAATCCTATGTCTATACAAGGCCATCATTAGGTATTTTTGATTGCCTGAACATATGCCTTTATGCTTACATTTATTGATGCTTCTGGGTAACTATTTTTGGTTATAGGTATAATCATAACTGTCAAACAGAAGTATATGTATTTTTTTTCTCATGGTTTCAAGTCCCATTTTCTTTAAAATCATTGCTATAGGGCTTGAGGCTTTTCTGATCATAAAGCTGGCCTCCTAAATCAGAAACAGGAAGAACTTTTCTGCAGGATGATATGTGCTTCCAGATGTATGTCAAAATAAAGTGATATGCTTGGTAAAGGATGGGTTTGCTTATTTCTCTTTCATGTTCCAGGAGTTACACTTTCTAAACTGTATTAGAAAATTAATTAAAATTGCACTTGCTGAAAAGCAAATTGAAAATTTTGTAAAGTAAATGATAGTTTTTATGGCTGAAGTGAACCAATTACCTGTCAGACATTGCCCTATTTCTTTAACACTTTTCTGTCCATCAGTTGTAATATCTGTTTCTGAATGTCATGAAGAAATAGGTTGCAGCATTTAAGTAAAGGATTTCATTTTAAGTAAGGGATTTTATTGATAAAATTGGACACATTCTTTTTTTTGCTCTGTGTTATAGTCTTTGTAGCAGCTGAGAATCTGTTCTGCTCTACACAGAAGTATTTTCTCCTACTGGATATGAGTCTTAATTTCACTGGCAAATTGTTGCAAAATTCAAGGTATCACAATAATTTTTCTGTTACACAGGAATCTAAATTAATAAAAAGCTACTTGAGAAATCATATAGTTATGGAAAATAATAATTAAAAAAACAAAATACTTTCATATCTGTATTCTATGTTCCTTATATATCATGCAACTGATTTTGAATTTGCAAACCAAGTGAAAAGGAAGAGAGAAATAACTATTCTTATGATAGTGCTCTAAATTAACCATACTATTGGAAGGGTATTTATAGTTTTACTTCCATTATCTACAAATTAATAGGTTTTCCCCTTATAATCTATCCTATGTATTTCTTGATTTACATTTGTAATAATGTCATCTTATTTAGACATTGATAACTTTGCATTTATAACTTTAATAAGCTTATTATATCACCACCACTAAACTTGTGTTACTTTTAAAATTCTTCCAGGTGGATACTTTAAAAACATCACTTTCACTCTGTTTAAAATTTCTTACCCCTTAGTTCCCGCTGTCCGTCTCACTTGATTGACAGCTCTCTGTGCTGCACTGTTTAGTGAGGCCAGCTTCGCTATGGATAACCAAGGATGTAATGATCAGTTTTGTTGGTATTGCTTTGCTGCTCCCCAGATAAGCCAAAGGCTGCCTTTCCTTTATGTTCAACAGTGTATCCCTTCCCTTTGTAAAGTATCACTTAAATTATTTATCTCTGTTATGATTTTCTCGTCTGTGAATTCCAAAACCCATCTACATTGTATAGTCTCAAACTGGACTCTAGCTTACAATGTTTTCTAGTTGCTTCGCGCTTATTATTTCTTCAAGCATGTTATGTTTTCAGAATCTTATATCTTTCACCAAGGCTTGTTGATCACTAAGAAACAAATAGATATTTAAGTAATATAAAATATTGTAATAATACATGATCTATTACAGTAATAACATTTGTTAAAGTATAGTATCAAGCACTTAAAACAATGTATGTGGTTAATGTTCAATAAGGTGTCTACAATTTTTTAAAAAACATTTCATTATAGATTATACATGAAATTACACCTCATTCTAACATTTCTTCCAAGTTTAGAAAATAGCAAGGTAGCAGTCTGAATTAAATCTTGAGAATTGGTGATTAAGTGGAAGCATCACATATGCAAAATCTCATACACTAAAATTAGAAAAATTGTTAAATAATTTATTTTGTTAATAAAATTAGAAAAATACAACACTCAGATTTAACTTCTTACTATTTTATATTTTGTATACAATTTTGAGAATCTGATAAGTTGTGGACCCGCCAACTACTTCCCCAATTTCCAAAACGATTGTATATAAACACACACAATAGTTTCATTCAGTTTACTTTGGTTTTTAATGGAAGTAGATTTCCTTTTTAAAAAATATAAAGTCAATTAAATTATTTTCATACC